>WBMY01005406.1:371725-436985 GCA_013397315.1 Donacobius atricapilla | reverse complement strand
AAAAAAAAAAAAAAAGAGGTACACAAAAACTCCAGCCTTCAATGATGTGTTTGGTTCATGGTTAGTAGCCACTTTTGAACTTACAAGCCGAAGTGCAGTGCATGGTCAAGCTCCTAACCTTTAGCTTCTGCTTCCACACTACACATCTTACAGAGTTCACCAAAAGGAAGGATCTCGACCTCACGGATGATTTTTCAGACTCAAATGCCATCTTCATTTATTATTTATTTGCTCCAAGCAGTTGGGATTTGAGGTATCATCATACCTGACTGACTGATTTAAGGAAGTGGCCACCTCTCTGCGGGGGGATCTCATGAGAATAAAATCCTATTACTTTCCAAAAAGATTGCTTCATTTGCTGCCTGGAATAAGCTTTTGATGAAAACATTTAAATTTTGAGTTTGTAAACAACCAAGAATTCTCAAAAGGGGTACCTTTTTTTCTTCTTTTCTTTCATTCTTTCCTTTTCTTTATTTTTCTTTTATGTGTTTGCTTTTCCTATTTTACTGAAAAGGACATCTGGTTGATTTTTTTTTTATTCTTTGTTATATTGTTGTTGGACTTTTTGACCAAAAAACTGACCAATACAAAAATATGTCTTTATGAGAATTATACTGTACTGACAAACCTTTTCAAATTATTCATTCTCTCTCTTTGTACAAGAGAAAAGTCCCTCCTTTTAAAACTTACATTGAATTTCTCTTTCAATGGCCTCATCACAGACTTCCTCTTCCCACCCCCACTTTGTGAATGGTGTCTGATTTGAAAAATTATGCATCATTTTGTGTTTCTTTAGACAGACACATGTAAAAAGTTAACCACTACATTTTTATTTCCCCCAAAATATTAGCAGCTTTATCAATGCATTTAGGGGAAAAAATGTAAATAGGATATTAAGACCTATTGTATACACCTAACTGTGGTAACTAAATTAATACCCCAGCCACTCTAGGCAGGGAAGTAATCAGTAAAGGAAGATAAGAACCTTCAGAGTGCTTGAGTCTTAGGTGAACTGAATTGCTCTTTGGAGAGACATTTTTCATTATTTAATATAGATGGTAGCTGAGGTAACCTCAGGTGATTAATCCTAAACTTATTTGGGATAAATCCTAACTGATAATTTTGCTGCAAGCATCTCCTAAGATGCAAGACCTCTATTCCACAGACCTTCTCTCCCCCATATAGGATTCTCCAGGAACCCAGAGCGGCTGAAGTGTATATTAGCTTCAAGTACAACCCTGACAGAAACAACCAAAGCTCAGGAAGAGCAGTTCCTGCATGTAATTACTTTATTTTTGCAGAGTGATCTGTTAGATGCAAGTATCTGAAAAATGATTGAAGATTGTTTCACTCCACTTGTGTCCAAGATTTGCCAGTGTGTAGGTGAAGTCAAGGCTCTCTTGTATCGCTTTCTCTCCAGACCTCTTTACCTGTGGTAATGATTTATCCTGTAGTCTCAGGTGATTACGTGTCTCCTTTTCAAAGAGAAAATGGGACAGCTTACACTTCTCAGAGCTGTTGTTCCAAGATCTCCCCAGATTCTTTCATCACCTACATTCAGCTCACATTTTGAGCCCATATATGCTCAACAAAAACCAAAAAAAGAAACATATCATTTTGAAAAAAAACCCCTTGTATTTTAGCAGCGTGCATTGGTCTCATTAAGCTTTGTGAAGCTTCACCCCCAGTTTTTAATCTGACACAAGATTAAATTGCCTGTGCATTTCTCAATCATGCCAATAAGTTTAGAAGTCTTTGATCTATTCAAGAAAATTTGGCACCCATGCTTGTAATTCTAAGTTCAAGCAGTAGGTGGATACTGCTTATCCCATCCATACACATAACTCTTTGGTCAGAAATGAGGCATTGTGTCCTGTTTAGATCAGGGACACAACTGGAACTTTCACTCCATTTTATCCCTGTGTAATTTCTGATTCCGTAAGCGGTTTTGAAGAGTCTCTCAGCAATTTAGACGAGATTTACAAATTCATACTTAGTACATCTATATACAATTTTGATGAAAGCATTGAACAAGCTTCTCTGGTCTATTTCAAGAGCCCTTTTACTTTTAGTTTTTACCACTTCTTCTGAAGCTATTTGCAGAAAAAAATGGCTGAAATAATACAATCATAGCATAGTCATACTTACATCAGCTGAAGGTGTTTACACCCTGGTTGTAAACTCCTTCTAAAAGCTTACAAAGTTTCCCTTAACTGCTACAGAAAGTATTTTACCATGGCGATATAAATAAAAACTTCACTCGACTTATTAGACAAGTACAGAAGAAAGTGTACTCTCGCTGAAGATTATAAAATATTTATTGAAAAACCTCCAAACATTTTTATGATATGTTATAGCAGAATGATTTTCTATGCTTGATTTTCTATTTTTAGGAGAAACCAAGTGGAGGTAAGCGAAAATCAGTAGAGATTGGCGTTCATCCTGACTAGTCACTTGGATTCTGTGTCAAGGAACAAGGGATATTTTCTTCAGGGAACTACTGCTAGATCATTGATACTATGTAAACACATGAAAATGTAGACAGGATGGCCCTTTAGGTTTATCTTCCAAAAGCATGGTGTCTGAGGATTATGGAAGATTGCAGAAGATCTGAGTTTTTTGTACATTTTTAAAAAATAGTAAAACAAAGATCAGTGTCACTCTGAGTCAATGATGCAATGGGCCAGTCTTCAGTTCCATTCAGTTTTGGAATATATTCAAATAGTAGAAACATCACATCCTTACATGTCCCTGTACGATTTTATTCTAGTGTAATGACAGTGGTTAGGAGTGACATAGTGCAAAGTTCTGTGATGTAATGTAACCAATGAAGAGAAATAGCTGCCTCCTGAGGACAATTCCAGAGCTCTGTATTGGGAGAGACATTTAAATGACATCTATTCACTCCACTGTGCTACTCCACTCCATTTGTTGTAGCCAGTTGTTGTTAGCAGTCTTGTATTTCACTGGCAAGCTCTTAGGAATATGGGTAGAGTTATACGGATTCTAATACAACAGAAAATTATCATGTAAACCCTTGGTACCCCCAACAGGAATCAACCCAACTACCGCTGTAAATAGCAACAATATTATTAGTAATGGTAAGAGTAACAAGTTCACTCAATTTCTAATCGTGCATATATGAGGTAATCTTTTAACAACTTGTCTGGGCTGCTTTTTTTTTTTTTTTTTTTTTAAACAGTACTTGAAAAAGTGTTAAAAGTTGTATAATCATAATGATATGACTTCTTCTGAAAAGTCTGTGTTCATAGAAAACTGAAAATGCATAGACAAAGGAAGTAGGCTGATTCTTAAGGGCAGCTGCTCCTCCCTGTTCTGAGCAGACTGACAAGAAAATGGAATCAAGATACCAGCAGAAGTCACACTTCCACATCTGTTGAAAAACCTTTGTCTTCCAGAAGGCAATCCAAACTGGAAATTCTCCTGCAGATGCTGAGAATTAAAACATGGCACCTTCAGACTTAAATGAACAAATCTCAGTGACCTGTGCTCCTGAAGTGATATTTAAGTACTTTTTGGTATCTCAGCATAAAGATCATTGCATTAATTTTCTAATGCTGCGAGATTATATATTATTGTAATCAAAGATCACTGGATATCTTCATGCAGTTTTTTTCTCTGTGGAAACCTGTCAGGTTTCTCATTTTTTGGTTTTAAATGCCTAAAAAATCAGTTCTAAAAATAATTTAAAAAGTAGTTCTTTGTGTCTGATCCTACTCCTAGTAGTCTAAATGTAGAGTTTCCAGGATTAGAATTTGGATACAAGTCTCACTGCCTTAGGTGTTGAACCTACCTAATTGTTTCACCTCTCTGAACCTTAAAACACACAGAATGGCATTACAGACCCATTTTTTTTAAATGAGAGTGTTGCAGTACTTCTACCACTTTTCACTAGCAAGCACTCTTTCTTGGTGATTCAGCACAAGGATCTAAGCTGCACGTTATTGTTCACCCTGCATATCCAATCGTGCAATTGCACTCAGCTAAGCGCAGCGTGGGTTTGTACCTAATATTAATTGAGTATAGCAGATAACTTAGGGTCTGTGGCCTCTCAGTTCTGAAAGGCTGAATTACATCAAAAGAAAAGAAAGTATGTGAAAGTCTTGAAACTAAACACTATTCATCCATATGACCAAGAAATACTGAAGAAGTAAAAATTTTGGATGCTTCACAGTGCAGGACTACTTCGCACACATGTGCAAATAGTGATAGTCTAGAGGGGAACATGTAAAATGTCTTCCCAAAAAAAGACTGTGCCAGACATGATAATGGCTTCTACTTGGCATTTGTCAGCTCTAAAAGATTATTCTAATTGAAATAATACATTTTCCTTTGAATTTCCTAGGGAAGGCAGTAGGTTGCTTAATTGTTTGGGATATTAGATGTAGGTTTTGTGCCTTTCCATATTTTTAAAACTTCCTGAAACACCACGAAGAAAAAAAATTAAAATAGTTTAAAAAAAGGAAAACTGTGCAGAATGGGTAAAACTGATCTAAAACCAGACATCTGGATATTTTTCCTCTTAGTTTTCCATTCAGATCCTCCTTTTTTTTTTTTTTTTTTTCCCTGAAGTTTAGAATAGTTTCCAATTATTGGATTTTTTTTTTCTCTGATTCTCTTATTCTTTCATATTTTCTCCTGCTGCTGGGGATTCAGTCTCGTCTGGAGGCAGCAGGCATTGAGGTCAAGTTACAGCTTAAAAAGTGTTCATCCTCTGTTTAAGGGACAAACAGAAAAAAGGCAAAATAATCCAAACAAAAACAGAAACACATAAAGTATGGTTCATTGGTAAAATAGATCCCTCCTTTTCAGAAATGAGAAATGAATAATAGTAGGACAAATATGTTGCTTCTTTAAAGGTAATTTAGACTTCCTTAAAGTTGAGATGGTAGACAACTTTAAATTTAATCATTTTCTTTGCATGTAGTGGAATTTGGATTGAAATGAAATTCAGAATGTTATCCAGCTGTAAGAATCTCACAGAATACATCCTTTTTAAATTCTGTATTCTTAGCTTGCATTTTTTGTACTTGTAAGTGAATTTTTCCAGACATGTTTTCTGTATTTAGTGAATAAATTGTAAATTTTTTAAGCTTATTTCCCTAATTTACAGAAGCAATTTCTTTTCAAATTAACAGATACAGCAGAACATTTTGAGTTTAAGAAAATTAACTGTACCATATAATGAATGATTTTTCAAGAGCTAAGACAATATAATTTAAAATAGTCAGCCTAAGATTCAGAAATATAATTTTGCTTTTGTTGCCATTGGAAAATGAAGGTTTCTTTTATATACTGTACATCCCAGGATGATTTCAAAGCACTTTCACTTAGAAAAGCTAGCTGCTATTACATATGAATTTTCAAAGCTTGCCAAGGCTTTGGAAGGAATGATGAAAATTACTATTGCACGACCTTCAGGTTTTCTTTGTTTCATAAAAGGCTAAGATAGCATTTTTGTCATTTTTCTTTCAGCTCAGGTCTTTCATCATAAATATCAAAGCATGCAATTATGCCTGCTCATATCCTACCGTATTCTGCCTGTTTTCTATCCATAGTGATGGTGTTCTCTTTAAGGATACCTTTTTCTTTTGTTTTTCACAAATCTGAAAGAAGTACCATGTTTTTGTCGAGTGCCATAAATTGTTCATGAAATGCATGTTGCATTGATTAAAAGGAAGAAGAGTTGATTAAAATAGCTTTTATTCTTTGGTTCTAAGCAAAATCCTAAAGTAATGTTTAGGTGTCAATCTTTCCAGGATCATAGCAGACTGATTTGGCCTACAGTTGGAATTTTTAAATAGAGCTCATTGTGAAAAATGGGACAATCGTCTATTAAAATCTCTAGTTTTATGTTAAATTATTCCTATTGTTCCTTTTCATTTTTCAGGTATAACTTGTTGTTTTGTCTGGTTTTGTGGTTCATGTGGCCAGATCATCAAAGCCCACAGCTGCTGTTGCCCAAATTAAGTCATAGTTGCAATATATATCTCAAAATTAGAATACTTCTATGTCTTAAGTACTTCAAATGAGCATCTATTTGCTTCATTTGCATATTTACTGATCTGTTCCAATTTATAATGCATATTGGCATAACACAGGTGTTAAATCTGGCTGAAATGAAATATCCATTTCTCATTGCCTTCTGAATTTTTTTTTTATTTGTCTTTGGGTTTTTCCATCTACTACCTTAAACACTAATAATGAACTATACAGTAAAAATAATAAATTCCATTAACTGACTGAAGAAAAAACATTCTTTATTGGAAAACAGAACAGCAAACCTTTGCTAGTGCTTACAGGAACACACCTCCCCATTTTTGTTTATTATGCTCAGATTTTTATCAAATTTACAATGACACAAGGAATACATTGTTTTCATCAATTTGAACTATGCTGTCACATGAATGTGAACTTACTGGCTATGTCTTAAGTTAAATGTCAAGGGATATACATTTTCCACATAGAATAAAATTGATTTCGAGTTTCCTTTAATGGTGGTGGAGCAAAAAAAAGACACTGTATTTTTAGAACAAGTAGAAATGACCCAGTGTGTGTTAATAAAAATGTGTATGCCTAAATAGTAAAGGTGTTATTCAGACTACCTAACATAACAAATTTTTCTAACAATAATAATTTAAACTAACAAAACCTTACTGTTTAGTAAGATTTGCTGATGTAAAATGATAAAGTTATTAACATTGTTTTCAAAAAAGCTTAATTTCACTAAAAGAACATTTAGGCATATTGCAATCCTCTTTTTAAAAAAAGGGAAGAGACAAAAGGGTGAGGCTTTCTGAATGTTTTTCTTTGCAGATAGCTTTTGAAAAGTTCTTTCTCAGGATATAAATACTCCCACCAAAACCTCATCATAGCGGCTATATGTATCAATACTGCAAAAGAAAGAAAGATGACATTCACCATAAGGGAGTTCATTAATTCTTAAGACTTCTAAAATATTAATAGGATTTTCAAACAATGTTGCTTGCCTATGCAGTGCCCATTCAATTTGTTGTGAAGCTGAGATGATAGGTGGAAATTCTTACATTGCTGTATGTATCCTTCTTAAATCAGAACCTGTACTTGTTTATTTTCCCACTGATTTATGAGTACATTCAGAAATTATTCACATAAAAAAAAAAAAAAACAGCAACATGGGAAAGTGTCAGAGAGTCATAAGCAAAGAGCTGCTTGAGAAACTTCTTAATGTCTGTAGCAACTGGCGGAGGATTTTGACTTCTGCCTATCTGAAAACCATCTGGGGCAACTTGGTCTTTACAGTGTGTCTATCAGACAAAAACTGCATTTCAAATGTGAAATATCAGTAATAAGGGGGTCTCATACTGAATAACACATTAAAATACCTCGTGTACTCAATCCATAATACTTGCATCCCAGAATACTTTAGAGTCTAACCACAAAGCAGTTGCTAAATACTAATTTTCTTTTTTAATTGGAAGAAACTCCTTTGATCCACTTTAGCATTCCTTATAGTTACTATAGAGTTATAATGGCACAATTAGTTTTTTCAGATTTTAAATCTATCTCCCTATGAGCCTATCATAATACATGCTGAAATAATGGCTTCAACTAATAAAAGTTTGGGTTTGCCTTTGTTATGAAAACCATAAAAATTAATTTAAAAGTGTGGAAAGTACTAGGAAGATATATCAAATATTCCCTTTTACCAAAGGCAGATACCATTAGAGGCTGGTGCAGGTGTGATATTTATGATCAAGACTGAAGAGGCCAGCACTTTGTTAATAAAATTAAGGCAGTATTACCAATTACGCATGTGTAAAGTGTGGGTTCCAACCCAGAACCAGGCAAAATACTTCCAAGGTTAGGGGTGAAAGCTTTACTTATTCCTTTCAGTATGGCAGCAAATTATGAATTGAAATATGGTATAGGGGAAAACAAAGAATCAAGCAACAGAAGATAACATACATGATATGCATTATGAATTATAATGATTGCAGGAACATCATGGCACCAAAAGAACAAATTATGCTGTGTAGTTGACAGAAATCAGAAAAAGGAAAGAGCCTTCTTCCCATAAAATATATGTCAAGGAAAAGTGTCAGTGAAGGGAGTTCTGATGATGAAAATCTCTATATTTAAAGATTAGTTCACTAAAATAAGTGCATGTAGGTTGTATTGCATTACTGACATTAGGGTTAGGAAAAAAATACTGAATGCTTAGCAAAAAAGAAGATCAAAAAAGAACATCAAAGATGGTACTAATTTACTATTACTGTTAATCACAATTCTGATAATTAAATAGTAATAATAGTCTGTGCAGTGCAGTGCCTTAACAATCCACATTTAAAGATGTGTGTCCTTTAAGCCATTTCTTTCTAGGATTATGAATCTTAAAAGCATGCAGGAGACCTAAATTGGAGGTGATAATATACAGGAATTGCTTGAAAACATTGGAGCCACTAAACAGAAGTGACTGCAATATAAATTATTTCAAAATTGCAGGAATAAGATTCAAAAAAAAAAAAAAAAAGTGCTGTGACATCAAATTACAGAAAGGATTTTTCATTGGGTTTTGTTGTTTCTTTTAACTAGTCAAAGTGACCCTAATATCAAACATGGGGAAAATTAAATTTTTACCCAGGATAGATATATGTTGACTGTGTTAGGCTTATGGCGAGCATAACTAACTACAGCAGAAAATGTAAGACAAAAGTCAGTATCTGTAAATGGCAAAATCTGCACAATTACTTGAGTCAAGCTGCTAAATCCTATCTTTTCATGTAGAAAGAATCATAAATTCTGTCAGGCAAACATTTAAAATAGAAAAAGAGAATAAGAACACAAAAAAACCCCAAAAACAAACAAAACAAAACAAAACAAAACAAAAAACCCCACATATCCAGAAACTAAAAACCAAATAATATACTGCTTAAGTATGAAAGAAACACAAGGTATGTGTGGAAATTTGTGGGTCTTCAGGCCTCCCAGGGGCTTATGGGACAGACTGAATGATAAGGACAGAGTGATAAAACAGTTCATTTATTCCTGAAAGCATTCATCTTAGGTCATACAAAATCTTCAAGAGGAGATCTTTTCTCAGTGTTAATCCTACTGTACCATTATTTTCAGATGTCTCAGTTTATGGGTGACACCAATCTATTTGATACGCTTAAGGGAGAATGCCACCAAGAGATACCTTGACAGGCTTCAGAAGTGGGCCCAGGTGAACCCCATGAAGTTCAGCAAAGCTAAGTGCAAGGTCTTTCACCTGGATTCAGACAATCTGAATTATCAGGAAAGACTGAGGGGTGAATGACTTGAGTGCAGCCCTGCAGAGAAGGCTTTGGGAATAATGGTAGATGAAAAATTTGGCATGAGCCAGCAGTGTGCACTTGTAGCCCAGAAAGTCAATCATTTTCTCAGCTGCAAAAAGAGAAGAGTGGCCAGCAGGTTGAAGGAGGTGACTCTCCTCCTCTACTCTAATGAGATTCCACCTGGAATATTGCATCGAGTTCTGGGTATCCCAGTGCAAGCAAAGACATTGACATCACAAAGCAATCCAGAGGAGGGCCACAAAAAAGATCAGAGTTCTGGAGCACCACTGCCATGAAGAAAGAAAGACTGAGTTGAGGTTGTTTAGGCTGCAGAAGAGAGGGGTTTGGGGAAATCTTACTGTGTTTTTTTTACTTAAAATAAATAAATAAACTGCAGTGTCCAGAAAATAAATTGCTAGAAGAGGAAAGCTAAGCTAGGAGTTTACCAGCTAAAATAATTGCCTAACAAAACACCAGTCAGGCCAAACGAGTCTCAGTCCTTGACTAGTTGATTTTTTTAATCAGTGACACCCAAGGATGAAGGGGGAATGGGCTAGTGTAGTGGTTTCACATTCGCCAAATTTGTTTTGTGAAATGTAGTATGGGGATCTATCTTTTTACTATGGAATAGGATTAAAAGAAAGGCAAAACAGGTTCAACTTAAAATAGAAACAGATTTATTAACATACACTAAAGGGCAAACAAAAAAAAACAACCATGAAACCTTTTTAAAGGCACCCTCCCTCCTCCTTAGCAACAATCTACTTTTCTACAAAATAATGTAAAGAGACAGAACATCAGACCCCTTAAGTCAGTAGCACTTAATAAAATAGTCTTTCATTCAGTCTTTTGAGAGAGACAAGTCCTTCCTGATTCTTCTGGTAACTTTCCACAAGAGACACAGTCTGTTTGTGGCTTCCAGCTCCCACAAAAACAGCCCACCTGACACTGCATCTGTGAGGTTCCCAAATGCAGCCTTTCCTATGGCTGCATAAGTGTTGTGGACTTAAACATGGGGTTTCACCTTTTAAAGATGCACAGCTTCACAATAAAGGACTTCTCATTCTTCACTGGTGACAAGGCTTCAATAACATCTCATAGGATCACTGCATCAATTTCTAATTCAACATCCATTCAGTAAAATTCAAACGTCCACTCAATAAAAATCAGACACCTTTGTTTGAACGTAGAAAATCATCTCCCCATTTTTAGTCAACGTTTTAGAGGAATATTACAGTCCATTACAATAAATTAAGGAGATTTAAAGCCCAAAACTAAGGCAACTTGTCATTTTTCCCACTTAGGAGGTCACCCTTTCTTTACTGACTTTGATATTGTCATATTATCCCTTTGCATACCTCCGATTTAGCCTTTCTTCTCTCTTTGAGAAGGGGTGGAGTTTAAAAAAGTCTCAGTCGGTGTTAAGAAAGAGTTAATGTTCTCCTGCCTGGGCCTGCGGACGGCCACGTGGTCTCAGCCGCGGCATCAGTGAAAAACCTCAAATCCATGAGGTGTAGAAAAACTCAGAAACGGCGGCCCAGATCTTCTCTCCCCCTCTACCCCTCAGTCTTTTGGGGTGGGTTTGGCCCAGCCTGGGCTCGGTGCTGCTCTCCGGGCACCTGGGGGCTGGGGGACCAGAGCCATCTCCCTCAGCCTGGCACGCAGCATGGGGCAGGCTGTAGGATCAGCTGTATGTTCCCAGCCGCGGCTCCCCTTTCTCTGTGGCATCTGTCGGGCTCAGGGACCCAGCTCGGCTCAGCTCAGCTCCCCCAGGGCCAGCCCCATCCCAGCTGCCCCGTCCCCGCCCCAGTACGGCCGCCCCGGCCCAGCCACATGGGCAGCGGGCCCTGAGCCAGACCCTGCTGCTCCATGCCACAAATTACCTCATGGCAGCCTGCAGCAAGAAAGAGGAAGTTCCCAAAATTCCACTTGTATTTAAGCTGTGTGTCCCAGGGGTGTACAACTATACCTGATTGGCCAACCTGGCTGTCAGTTCCAAAGCAGATCACCAATTGATATTTTACCATTCATGCCAAACCAATACAGCTAGGGATTGTATGAATTTTAAGTAGATCATTAAAAGTAATGAGTTTACCTCCAAGCACAAGAAAGTAATTCGTGATAATGTATTAAAGCAACATACCTATATTCAAAAGCAAAAATCATTGAATTTGAAGCATCATGAAGAAGTCAGATGGAGAAGAAAAACAAAAAGTAGCAGTGCAATTTGGTGTGTAATTTAGGTGGTCTTATGAATGAGGCCATTCATGTAATATCTTTTATAAAATGGTGCATAAGGAAGCCTGGATCAAGAGCATTAATTATGATATCCAACAGAATATTAATCAGGAGACCTTAAGTACAGGAAAATAAAAACACACAAGCAAACAATATGAAAAATTATAAATAATCATATGGCAATCTAGGGATTAGTTTTAGGAAATTTACTGCTAATTAAATAATTGGAGTGATCTTCAATACAGTAATATGTATCCAGAAGTATGGAGCCCCTTAGATCTATCTGTGCACTGGAGAGTAGTTTCTATGCTAGATATTTCAGTGCATTTCTGTAGGACACTGGAAAGCTATGCTGGGACACTGCCAGTGAACTGCCCAACCTTACATAGTGGTACGGTGTCCAGGATCACTTTGAAAAAAGCAATCTTTTTCAGTGTATACATATATATATCTATATACTTCTGGGTTCAGGCACCAAAGAGAAATCACCTTAAGACTTGTGACAAGGAACCACCTGGCTGGTTAGCAGAAATCTGTATTTACCAGAAGAAAGAATATTCTAGACCCTTATATCTGGCTTTTCTTCAGCCTTGGACAGAGCAGATCAAGCAACAAGGCTCACAAGAGGTTGCAGAAGTCAAACCTCACACTTATAAATCTAGCTAATTACGACACATGTCTGCTTTTCCAGCACATTTGGTGAGAATGGATAAAGGGATACACATTAGTAAGAGCCAGGTGTAAAGGCTGTAAAGGTAATTTTTCCTTGATTTTCAGTTTTTAGTCAGTTAAGATTCTTTGGATCTTTCAGTATTGAAAACCACAAACCCTTCCTACATGTATTTAGCTGTTCTTGGGCTAATCCCTTGGCAACTCATTTGTAACCATCCAATAAATTAGCATAGCAGCTTCTACCCTTAAAATTCTACATCTTACTAGCTTAGACAAACTAAAGCTTTAGGAACTGTTAATTAGGAGTTACGGGACTTAATTAAGCAGGATGAAGAAGAAAGATCTTGAACATCATCTTGTGTTGTTACATATATTTCTTTGCAAAATAGCAGTTAGCTTGCTAGAAATAGCAGAATATGTTGGTTTGAGAATAGCAACAAGAATAAAAATATTCAAGTTGACTTGCACAGGCTTTTTGAAGCATGAAAAAGAAAAAAAACTTACTCATGTCTTGTAATTCAGGTAGTATTCCATAAAACAAGCAAACAATTTCCAAGACTTTCTGACTGGGCTATTTAGCATGCAGAAATTTCAGTCTCTAAATGTTTTCAGTGCACAGGTATTAAAAACATTTCTAAATATTAGGGTATTTTCCATCTGCTAGTGAGAATCCACCAAGGGGGAAGAAGACTGGTTAAGGCTCTGTTTTGACAAGAAAAAACATTTTCAAAATATTATTTCATTAATAAAATCCTCGTAAAGAGAAACTTGGCCAGTTTTAGCCTGTGCCAATGAATGAAGTATTATTGCATTTGGATAGATGGATAGATGGATAGATGGACGGATGGATGGATAGATAGATAGACAGATAGATAGATAGATAGATAGATAGATAGATAGATAGATATTCCAGGTGACTTTGGTATGTTCTCTCACTTCAGGAGAAAAATATCTGTCTGATGAATCAATATAGATATATGCAGACATACCAGGTAAATATTTTCTCACTCAAGTAACTTGATCAGAACAAAACTTTGTGTGTGCTCAGAAGTCTTCTCTGTTAAGATGAAGTTATCTACTGATTTTATGAATATACTGTTTGCAATTTTATCCTCCAAATCAATTTCAATTTTTAAAGTGAAAAATGTTATCGAGGTCAGAAATATATCTTCTGATAAGTTAAATGGAGAAATCTACATAAAAATCACTGAAACATCTGACAAACCACCTAAAACTAAATTCATAGATATTAAAGATGTGATAGAGTAGCCTTTCGTATTATGATCATGACTATGGAACAGATGTCTGTTTTTTTCATCTTTATTACAGCTTCAAGGTTGCACTTCATTCATAGGAAATATACAGTGGAAGCGAGATCCAGTCTGCAGATATAGCCATAACATGCAAAGATTAAGTTTTCCTGTAAGGTGATCTAAAAGAAAAATTGGTGTCTCTTCACTCTGTCTTGGTAACTGAAAGAGATAGGCTTAACACCATTATGCTGCCTCAGGAGAGCAAGTAGATTCTACCACTGATTAACTTCCTTAGGTATGAGTCCAGATTCATGGAAGTTTATGACATTTTACTCTTTTTACTTTGGTGAGCTAATTAGAGAGAATAAGAATTGAGAGTCCTGGTTGTCTGTTTTCCTAAATAAGGTAAATGTGATAGAAAGGTAGGCAGATAATAAGGTGAGGTTGATAGCCAAGTAGTGCTAAAGATCAGGTGTAGATTAATAAGTACCCAGAAACTAAGGAATTGCAGAAAAAGAATAATTCTGAAGAATTATTCCTTCCTTATGTCACTACTGATGTGGGTGCAGCACTCAAATAGCGCAAGTACAGCATAACCACAATCTCTGTGCTACATATTTTTCCCTTAAATTTTAGATCACAAAGTGCAATGGCATCAGTTAAGCATGATTACAAACAGCTCTTTGATGTATTACTGTACGTTGGTTATATTAAACTATTTCTTGTTTCAATCAGAAGCAGAAGAGACCACTCAGTGCTGGATACAAATATAATAGAGACAAAGAGATGGTAGAAATAGAGTGATCCTTTTAAGTTTTTATTTAATATATTTATGACCTATATTTCTTTGAGCTTCAAAGAGATTCAAAGGGTAAAAAAATTTATAATTATACAAAAAATCTGAAATTACAATAATATCAGTATCTGTATAAAAAAGAAGTTATGTAAACTGTGGTTTTTATTTTAGCATTTTTTATTCAGCTTCCTAAGTTACAAAATATGTAGACGCCTTCTTATATCTATCTTTTAAGGTGATACAGTATATTGATTTGACACATCTTGAGACCTAATAATCAAGTACATGCTTTTATGATTGGCTGATGTTGCCTTGTGTCTGGCAGCCTAAAGAATGTTAAGTTGACTGAGGTCATCTATAGCCTATAGATAATCTACACGACTAATAAAAATGCTAAATAGTCTGTCAATCTGTTTTCCAATCATATCAAACTCCCTAATCCAATTTGTAATTTACAAGATGAAACTAATCTAAAAAGAAAAATAAAATATATGTGCTTACTAGAACGGAGTGATATATTACCCATACACATCTAGCTGCATTTTAACATTTGAGCTTTCTATTGAAAGGCTATGATAATGAATATCATAGCCTGGTAAATTTTTAACAGATTTTTATGGACAGAACATTGTACTGGTNAAAAAAAAAAAAAAAAACCTCTATCTGAGCCTCAGATATGTGGAATGCATCACTTTATAACCTTAAAAATTCATTTTGTGCTTTCTCATAAGGTATTTCCAGCTGCAGATTCAGATCTGAGGATGGTATCTGGCTGAAAATATACATTATAAAAATAATAGTAATATTTTGTACTGCATACAGTCAACTCCAAATGTTTTCTTCTGCTGATGTGGTAAAATGTATGTTTCAATTTAGTGGACTTAGAAATAAAAACGTAGGAACTGTGACTTTAGAATACTGCATTTCAGTTCCATGACAAAACTCTAAATTTAGTGGCAAATCCAAGATTACCCTTCTCCAAAATAGTAGGTGTTAGCAAAGAATATATGGCCCAAAACTTCACATTATTGAAGAGTATTAAAGTTTCTTTCCAAGATGTGCATCTAAAGGAACACAAATTCTAACAAAAACTATGAATTTCATCATTAGTCAGATAATTACCTAATTTAAGCTAAGTTTGTTTTAAACTCAGATATTGCAGTATATTGTAGGGCCATTGATAAATTGTCTGCTTTGTTCAGTTATGCGAATAAAGATTTTTGCAGCATAAGCCATTCTGCAAAAAAAGTTATCATGACTTTCTGCTGTAAGCCTTTTAAATCAGATAAGTTCCCAGGCAGACGTGGCCATTTTCCAATTTACAATTCATCAATACATGTTACATTTATTTTCAGTTTTCTTCTTAGAGATCAAATTCCTGAAGTAATGGAAATGTTTTTACTTTAGAACATGAAATATTGACTCTGAATGCTTTTAATTATATCATTAATATGACGAAACAAACATTTTCACATGTGAGAATCCTGTTATTTAGCCTCTGTTTCCAGTTGTAAGGCTAGATATTGCAAAAATAGAATAAGTAGTTAAAAATTTTAAGGCTGAAAATTTGCCTTGGATTCTGGTGACCTGTTGTTCAGACTGGGTAACTCAGGGTATTTTCCATACATTTCCATCCTAATCTCTCTGTTTTCTTTTATACAAATACCAGAGAGAAGAGGAAAGTTTGCAGTGTTGTGTTCCCACATCTCATCCTAAAGTAGGAGGTAAGAGGTTCTTCCACGCCCCAGCCATGCTCTGCTGTTAAAGTCTAACTAAAAGAAATAAAGTATAACTAGAAGAAATAATAAATATTTATTTATTAAATAAATAAATATTATTTTGCTTACTAGAAGAATGACGTTACATGCACTGGTCTATGAGAATTCACAATACTGAACAAGGTGCTCAACTGCCATATCCAGTGAATGCAAAGAGCTTTGTGCTTCATGATAAAATGTCAGGTGCGCATGAGCAAGGATTCAAAATGAGGCATAAGAAAAAAGTAAATTAACAATATAATTTTTGACATTATTTTTATTTGCTAGGTCTTTCTTCAAACAGCAAACCTCTAAATGGAGTTGTAAACTCTTTAGAAGTTAATTTTCAGTCTTTTGGTAAGATAGGCACAATTTATTTCCCTAAATGTCTATTATCATATAATCCATTAAGATGTCATGCCTGACTTCTACCATTGCTTCATGATGGAATAGAACTGCAAAACTTTGCTATTTTGCAGTCGCATATGAGGGTCACAGCTTTTTTTCTATAGCCTAATTTCTTAGTTGAACTTTGGTGGGTCCTTTAGAAGTAATGTATAGATTTCCAAGGCCTTTCAGATAGCTGAATGGGAGCATTCTGCTTTCAGGTAAATTTCGATGTTATTTGCAGATATCCTGGTACAGTTATTATTTCTTAAAAAAATAAATTAATTAAATTGGAGGGCTTTTTCAGGAATAATGGACTTGATGGTTTTGGTTACTTTCAAGGTGGGGGAATTTTAACAGCTTTCCAAATATAAAACAAAAAGAATTTTAAAAGTGCATCACTTCAATACTGGGAAGGGACAGAATTAACCTCCATTCTCAGTGGTGGATTTTAATGCAAGAATATTCTGCATTATATTTCTTTACAAAATAAAGTTACTGAAACCTCCTTATGTAAGACAAAAATATTATTTCTCTTAACTACTGCTAGATACTGTAGAATCCATGTTTTTTTCAGGCCTTTCAACTTTAGGAACTGTTAATCCTATGACCATTTTAGCTTTAGTTGAATCATTGCACACATAACCCCCTGAACTAACAATCTTTTCAAGTGATTATTTTCTAAGTGAGATAGTTTAATTTGCAATAAAAAAAAATTCTAAACTGCAACTCAGGAAAAAATAAAAAGTGTTATAAAATTTTACTTGGAAATGTCTTAATTATAGCTAAAATCTACCTTCTCCCTACAGTGAAGAATAAGAAAAATAAAGCACCTATTTGGCCAGCTCCTTTTCCTCGTATTTGGCCAGCTAGAAATATCTGATTGTGATTTCAGCCACACAGAAAGATAAAGGCAATGCCTTCACCCTTTCAGTAGTAGAATAATGGCAAAAAATACCTTGGTTGGTCTTAGGAGAACATATATTCTTTCTTGTTTAGGACAGCCAATCAGGAATGTTGAAATACTTCCTGAAGAAGAACAAGTAAACTCATTTTACCTAAATGCAAAGAATTTCACCTTACATTG
Organism: Donacobius atricapilla; assembly: GCA_013397315.1. Taxonomy (NCBI): domain Eukaryota; kingdom Metazoa; phylum Chordata; class Aves; order Passeriformes; family Mimidae; genus Donacobius; species Donacobius atricapilla. Next base: position 419,478 of record WBMY01005406.1, on the reverse strand, counting down.
GGTGATACTTAATGTTGTGATTAACTCCCAGAGGCTGTGCCTGAGGTGATCTTCAGTAATTTAATGTAATTTTATTTGGTTCTCAATAGATAAGAATAAAACTATCCCAGCTTTTTCTCTTCCTGTTCCTCTAACTGGCAGAATTTCAACCCAAGTCTTTAGATCTCCGACTTTCATTTCTCTGTGTGTGTGTGCCAGGAGCAGTTTTTGGCATCTGGCACTTTAATAATAATATTTCCAGTGACCAGGCATTGGATAGAATCAAGGAATTGGCACTGCATTTTGTAATTTTCGCAAAAGCATTTGATTTGATTGACTCTAGAATGCTGATTAGAGGAGATAATGCTATGATGCTCTTGAGGATAAGTCACTTAGCTCAGATTCATGACTATTTAACAAGAAGAGCACACAGATTTGTTGTACAGGGCAAGGAATCTGGCTTGGCTGAAATGGACTGTGATATCCGCCAAGACTCAGTCTTCAGACCATGTTTATTGAATTTATTTGTCAATGATTTATTCTTGATTGTATTAAATCTATTTTACAGCTATATAGATGATGCAATGTTACAATATGGTTCTAATTCATTGGCCATGGTAGAGAAGGATTCACATAATTTATGGAGTAAACGTTAAAAGGAAAGCATTTTCTAATGAACAAGAGAACTGCTAGCTATTAATATTTCCAAACAAACTCCAAACACTTTGCAGTCCTTACTCAGTTAAAAAAAAAAAAAAAATGAGAAAGCCCTACACTGAAATACATACTTAAGTCATGACTTAAGGATTGGATCAACACTGTCTAGTTACTCTTGAGCAATTTAGTGTTGAAATGCTGTTAATTGGAAGCAGGTATCACTCTAAAAGGTAAGAAGTCCACAGAATATATTGTAGTTAAGCAATAGATGAAGCAAGAAACAAAAAATCTGCAATGTGCTGTCAGAATAATGTTGTTTAAATTTAGAAGTAAGACAAACAGACTGTGATATCGATAAAAAGCTATGTAGATTTGTTTTATATTAGTGCTATGGATAGATAAAATCCAATCTCGCTTTAGGCAACTTTTCAGATTGTAGCTTGACAGAGTATAAGAACACATCACTGCAGCTTTTATGTGAATAAGTCAACTTACTTCCTCCTCAGTGAGTCTGGAACTATGCAAATTTATTTTATGTTTGGAGAGGCCCCTGGTTATATGAAAACAATGTTGTTGTTTTTTCTTTTACATTTTAATTTAATATTCTGAGCCTTGGAGGGAGAAATCATCACAGACTCATTTACCCTACAGTCAATGTGACAATATGGGAGGATACATTTAATGTTTTAGCAGTAAGCATTTTGAACAGGCATCCAGAGGTGATAAGAACTGAAACAATCTTTGGAAAAATTCACCCGCATCTTAATTGAATATTTAAAATCTTTCTCAAGGTATAACTGAGAATAAATTATGTAATGATGTGGTAGAAATGATTTGATTTTTTACTTCCTTCTGCTTAATATTACCATATATTCTTGGATAGGAGTAGGGAAAGTTCCATGCTGTGAAAGTCATTTGAGATGCAATACAAAGCATTGTACATAAATGAGACTTCATTATCTCCTGTGCTGATATTTTTATGAATGAAAATATAAAGGTATTTATATATTTCTTTAAAGCAGGTGCTGGTTGAGACCTTCATTTCATATTGGCATCTTCTGTTGTATATAAAATTTTTAATGCTTTATAATTTGATATGGATATTTTAAAAAACAAAGACTTTTTATATGCAGTGAATAGATCATATATGAGGGTATGTGATGATACAACATGTTCCTTCTTCAAGGCAGAAATATTTAGATGTGTCTCCTGTCGCTTGGTTTTATGTTCAAGGTTTTAGTTTGAGGGATTTTTGCAATTTTTGACCTAAGCAGAGATCCCACCGGAAAAAAATATCTATGCCACAAAAATCTGGTTATGCTTTGCTTAATATTTTAAAAAGTAAACAGAATTTCCTAAGTCTGGGATGCACGCATCACTGTCATCTAAGTTTTCTGTAAGTACTCCAAATGTAGGAATATGCTAATACTGAAAAGGATTCAAAATGTATTTATTTTGAAAAATAGTGCTCATTCCATTAACCTGTAGACATGATTATCTCATCAAACTTCATCCTAAGTAAGAAAAAACAAAAGTGGTTTAGCTCGAAATTTCAGTGACACTTTGATACTTGCCATCAAATAATAAAATTATAAATAAAAATATGTTTCCATGTACATATAAAGCTAAGAAATGCATAAAATTTTCCTAACTCCAAGTGTACTGAAGTTAGGGCATAGCTCAGAGGTCTCTCTTGTGGATGTTTATCAGGGTTACTGTTTGCTCTGCCTTCCATCCTCTCTTCACTTTACTCTTAAATATATTGTCTGCTTGTGCCATAATTGAGCAAAATTGAGAAAATATGAATTCTGCTCACTAGAATACCTTATTCAAAACAAGAAGTTTCCATAATACAAGAACTCTTCTGCCACTGCAATGCTAAAAGAGATGAATCCTGTCTTGGGAGAATGTTGCTGGCATTGCTCTTTGCATGTAACTAGCCTGTATTCATATGTACATAAAAAGGTGCTTTTTCTTAAAAGTGGAGGGGAAAAAAAAAAAGAGTCTAGGCTGGTTTCAAAGGCAGGACTCTGAGACAAGTGAGTTCTTGCAGTGTTGATACTGACTAGTGAAGGAAAATCCTGGTGGTCAAGAGAGTTCCTGAATTTAGGATTTAGCTCCATGGAGCTGACTATCCTTATTGGCCTCAGGAGCAGAGACAGAGGTGTCCTTCATTATCTTTTGCCTGACAGTTTAGTTGCCTTAGTCATACAAATATGCAGACTGAACATGACAAGAGTCACTTTGAACTGAGTTACTCCTTTTTAATTGCCAGACGTGGAAATTCCTTTGGAGCTCAAAATTAGGGATTCTGAGAAATACAGGTTGGCAATACTCTGCTCTTAAACAATTTAATTTCTAGATTTTCAGCTTTTCTCGAAGACTTAATAACATTATAAAGTTTCTACTTTGAAATCAGTAGCATCAAATACAAGTGCTCAAATTTGTTTTGATAATATTATATTCTGTGATACCTTACCCTCATATAGCATGATAAAAAGGAATCAGCCATGTGTTTACTACTATTTAAAACTCTCTTTTTATCTATAGATGATATGGTTTCCTTCAAATTATTTCAATACTTGTTGACACACTTGTTATCTTTGCCAGTTACTTTGAAGATCTTTCGAAAAGATTTGTCTTTAAGTGATAATGAAGATAAAGGTACAGAGTGTTTAACCACTGCATGATTTGGAAACTATCACCACTGAAGGTAAGCACCAAAAGAAAATCTCCCTCTTAAAAAGCAGATTTTTTTCCTTATGAATTCACATGTCAAAGACTTCTTGCACACGCTGCATTTCTGTTTACTATGGGCTAGGTTTTGCATCTGCAGGAGATATGGCTATTGAAACTGGGGTTTTGAGAGGTTTTTACCAGAAGTGAAAATACTGTGAGCAGGTCAGTTACAGATCTATTTCAACACCTCTCAGGCAAACTAATTTTTCTGTTCAGTTTATACCTTAATTTACATTTTGTGCAATGAATCACTGGTATAACCCTAACATTTGCATGCCATGACTTTTGAATGTTTAAAATAGAAGCCTTCATGTTGAATTGACAAATGGTTTATATTAATATAAAATTAGATTTAGGAAAATCATTTAATCTATAAATGACATCTGGTATTTACAGCTTTAGATTCTGATGAAGATAGATGCACTAACTTACACGTTTATAATATTTTGTAAATTTGCAAATACATATTTAAATTGATTGTATCCCTCTCCAATCCTTCAAACATCACTGGCCCTCTAAGGACATAGTTCAAAGCTCACTTTCATTAATGGAAAGACTTACAGTCTAAACGTGTACCCTAAAATTAAACAGAGATTAGGAAAATTCCCTAGTTATGGAATATTACCCTTTCTACTGTTCAAGTGTTAGTGAGTTCCTCAGCCTGACCTGGGCCTGTGCCAGCTAGATTTTAGGTGCCATATTCCTGGTAGATCAGGAATTAACATGAGCAAGTGAAAATCTTGAACAGAAATTTTGAGTGCAGCCACCTTGTTCTGGAGGGTAAAAGAGTTAAGCAGTAAAAGTGTGGGACTGTGTCAATTGGCCTTCCTGTCTCTTTCTGAGTACTCAAAATGTCTAAACCAGCAAGTTCGGGGTGCTGGGTTTTCCTGTGTTCTCACAGCCTTGCACTCTATTGACTTCCTTGTGCAAGGTTGTGTTTGAATAGAATGGACCAGAGGCTCATTTTGATCATAAGAAATTCTTCATCAGAATGTCCCTTCCAGTTGTAATTAGCGTAGAATTTCTAGTTAAGAAAGTACACAATTCCACTGACTCATCCAAGAACAATAACTGGAGAGGGAAAAGTAAGGCCCTGGCTTAAAAGAATCAACAGCTGGGGAACCAGTAGCCTCCAGCCCACTGGAGTCATCTTTTGTGGCTTAACATGATGATGTTCGGGATCTCAGTGTGAGGCTGAGGACTGGTGCCAATGTGCTGTTGTATTTTAAGATCCAGGGTCGAATGGGATCAGTTCAGATTTAAATTTGAAGTGGTACTTTTGAATACCCAGAAGGGGTCCATACCCCTTTGGCTTGGAAAAACAATTTATTTGAAGACAAATATTAAATATTGCTAAAAACTCTGGACTTCACTCCTTTCGTTGTATTTCATTTCATATTGCATTTCATTTTCTGATTCAACTAGCATCTTAAATGCTTTGGATTTTGACTTATTCAGAAACTTGCCTTGAATTTTATAGAACTTGCTAAGCAATAGGAAAGGCAAAGGTCATATAAAAGCTTTCATGTGTGTGATTGTGTATAAAAACTCCAGTAAAGAAAATTATATATTCTGCAATAAAGTTACTTTTATTAATTCTTTCTAGTGTATCAGTATTTAGTCTATCAGTATTTATGCTTCTTCTCTTGATTATAAATATATCTCTTTGGAGAAGCAAGGGACTATTCATGAGGCTCTTTACAATGGGTTCATACAATTTACTTTAATGGTAGGATTTAATCTCTGCAAGTTTAGACAGAATTTGGGCCTTAAACATTGTTTTACATGAATGTAGAATGTAATTATTTATCATCTTTTCCTTCCTATGCATATATTTTGCTCAGGTGCATACAAAGCCCTTACAGTCTTAAACGTATGTTGGTCTACAACAGACTTTACTTCTATTATACATATTTTCTAAAAACAGGTAATGACAAATATGTATGCTGCAAGTTCTGAATAAACTACAGTTGTAGTTATGACCAAAAGCAGATACTCCTGAGGTATTTGTGTGCGTCTTACACAATGTGGAGTCTGACACAGCAATAAGAATTCTTTTTGGCTATATTATGGCAAAAAAAATGTTCCGTGTTTAATGGAACCTTGCCAACGTGAGAAATGGTCTCAATGCATAAGAGTCAATAAAGTCCCTGAGACATCCTTGCTAGAATGGGAAAGGATGCACCATTCCTTCAGTTGTGCTCATGATTCCAGTGGCCAGCATGCTTCCATTGTCTTCCATGTTCCAAAACGACAGTGTCTGAGAGAATGAGTTCCTTGTTAATCTGCAAAGCCAGAAAGAGGGTGCACTAGGGAAGGGAAGCATCTCTTTTATCTTGCCAATAATGCCATTGCTCTGTGCAGTTCTCCAACACTTTTGTAAGGCTTATGGACAGTTTTGGCCTCTGAATTCATGACATCTCCAGACACTGCTGCGTCTCAGCTCCTTTGCCAAGACAAAATAAATCAGAAGAATATTAATGCTAAGACTGGGAATATTCTTAGAACTTCTTCAGGTTGGTCAACCTATTTTCCCAGTAGTCTGAAGTCTACTTATTTTATCCCTATTGAGGAAACCAGTGGGAAAATAAGTTTTCTAACTTGAGCAAAATCTGGGTTTTAACAGCCATAGTAAAAGAAGGACAAGTTTTGGCCAGGCAAATAAGTAATCTCTGTAAGATATAGAGGAAATGCTATAGATATTTGTCCCGGTTTAGGGCAAATTTTGGGAGGGAACTTTTGAATAGGACTCAAACAATCTTTTCTCTTACAAATGGTCCGGAAAGAGACTTTTTGGAGAAAAGTGGAAAAAACTATTTATTTAATAAAAGAAAATAATATGAAACAATAAAACTTTTAGTTGAAGTGAAATGGTAAATTGAGAAGAGTCTTTGCCGTAGATTTAGTTTGTTTTTAGTTTGTATTATATTTTTGTGGTTTAGATGTGCTAGGCTAACAAATCTGTACAGTCTAGAAAACACAGGTTTTTTTAAAAAAGTTGTAGCCTCACCTGCGGTATTCTACAGATGGACTAATTAATTAATTATAGATTTATTGGGTTGTCGAGTGTAATCTTTTCTTAGGCCACGGAGGTCCTTCAGGGAAAAGGATTCAGTAGTGGCTTTTGATCTTGTGTTAGTTGGTTGGTCTACTGATTTTGTGTTAGTTGGTTGGGTTACTGATTTTGTGTTAGTTGGTTGGGCTACTGATTTTGTGTTGGTTGGTTGCGCTTTTGATTTGGTGTTTTTTGGTTTGGTTTTTGATTCTGTGTTAGTTGTTTTAGCTTTTGATTTTGTGTCAGTTGTTTTAGCTTCTGATTTTGTGTCAGTTGTTTCAGCTTCTGATTTTGTGTTAGTTGCTTTAGCTTGATTTTGTGTCAGTTGCTTTAGTTTTTGGTTGTGTGTCAGGAGGAACTGAGGGTCTCTCACTTGGATTATTATCTACTGGTTGATCGGTTTTTTTGCAGCAGTGGCTGTCAGGGTTTTAGGTTTATTGTCTGGTTTAGTTGGGGTGTTAGCCACAGTCTGAGTGACTGGGGTAGCTGCTGATTTATCTTTTTGTTTTTTTGTCTTTATTTGCTGCTTTATAGTATTTAATAACGGGTGATAAGTATATGTCAGGGCTCAGTTTATTGTAATGAGCTTTTTCTCTTTACAGTCATTATGGCAGTTTTTTTCTAGATATTTTTCTACTTCATTTGGGTTCTGGATTTGTTTACGTGAAAATTTTTAAGTTGGGGGATTAGAAAATTTTTTTAAAGTTAGGTTCATTTTCTTCTATTATTTACACCACTTAGGGTTTTTTACCTCAGAGTTTATCNTTAGATGTGCTAGGCTAACAAATCTGTACAGTCTAGAAAACACAGGTTTTTTTAAAAAAGTTGTAGCCTCACCTGCGGTATTCTACAGATGGACTAATTAATTAATTATAGATTTATTGGGTTGTCGAGTGTAATCTTTTCTTAGGCCACGGAGGTCCTTCAGGGAAAAGGATTCAGTAGTGGCTTTTGCTCTTGTGTTAGTTGGTTGGTCTACTGATTTTGTGTTAGTTGGTTGGGTTACTGATTTTGTGTTAGTTGGTTGGGCTACTGATTTTGTGTTGGTTGGTTGCGCTTTTGATTTGGTGTTTTTTGGTTTGGTTTTTGATTCTGTGTTAGTTGTTTTAGCTTTTGATTTTGTGTCAGTTGTTTTAGCTTCTGATTTTGTGTCAGTTGTTTCAGCTTCTGATTTTGTGTTAGTTGCTTTAGCTTGATTTTGTGTCAGTTGCTTTAGTTTTTGGTTGTGTGTCAGGAGGAACTGAGGGTCTCTCACTTGGATTATTATCTACTGGTTGATCGGTTTTTTTGCAGCAGTGGCTGTCAGGGTTTTAGGTTTATTGTCTGGTTTAGTTGGGGTNAAACTTTAAAAAAGCTTAACGAATAGAAATACAGGAAGGACTTTATTTTTAGAGACATTATGAATTTAAGAAGTAACATGGTTACTCACTGCTTTATTTTATACAAAAATAATTAAAATGCAATTAATAATTAAACAGTTTATACAAGTTTTTTTATNTAGTTTTTAAAACAAATTGCACTCTAAGAATTTTTTTAAAGGTACAAAGCGATATACAGAACAGACGATTGGGGATACAGGGATCATAAAGTCACTTTAGGACAGTATTACATTTTCCCTTTTCTTCATTTTGGTTCCAGTATTTGTGTCTTTATTCAATGGCTCTCTTCAGTTTCTGATTTTGTTTCTCATCTCACTTTTCTCCATATTTCATTTAAAAATTTATTTTCTCTTTTTCTTATCTTGTCTTGTCCTATAAGGAATCTGCAGCCCATCCTGGCTCTGTTGGATTTTCACTCACAGAGCTTTGAAACTGGTTGAAAATGGACAAAAACATCATCTGTTCCTGGCTAAAATGTGACTGTTAATTCCATATGCATGAAATGGATACTGCTTACATCTGTTTATACCTGGACATTGCATGACATGACCTTTTGGTTTTGCTTTCCTGCTGCCTCTGACCTTGCCCTTAGAAAACCTTCTTCACAACATCATCTGATGTGAGCAAAAATGAAGTTTCTTGTGTAGCAGAATACCAGTTTCATGCAGCATGGATGAGAATGCTGTTGTGTCATTTAAATAATGCCTCTTACTAAGATATTCTCCGAGAAAGCAAGGGGAAAATAAGGTTTTGTGTGTAATATATTGGCCAAAGACTGTTTTCTGTATGATATATAGAAACTGTAAGGAAATGCAATCTATTTGGAGTACTTTCGTCAAGGTAAACAGATCTTAAGTTCTCTGTACAATTTTCAAATATTTCTGTAGCAATCTAGAGATGCAAAATGTTTCCATATCACTACTGATAAAAGGAGTCTTAAAATGGAAAAGAGTTCTCAACAAACTGAAGAGATCTGAAATCACTACTGTAAATATCACTAACAATCAATTAATGATATCTGAAATAAATGTGCATAAAGGAAAGCAATATAGAAATGAAATAAAATACAGCTAATACACCCAAAATTGTAAAATTGTTTTAAGAAGAGCCTTTCTCATTACAGCTGAATGTGATTTTCCAGATAAAGGCATTGTAATATGACCCTGTGTGCTGTTCTGTGTGTACAATAAAGCAAGCAAAATTAATCCCTTCCCCTGATGACCTCTAGAAATGAAAACCCATTATAGTAATAATATTTGTACTTAGGCCTTGATGTTTTTGTGCTGAATCTGAATGCCATGAAATGATTGTATACAGTGGCTGATGAGGACACATGTACAGATAAATACATAAATAATCCTCTTTTATAGGTGCAAGGTGACTTTTTAGATCTGGTATGGAAACTAGTTGAAGCCTAATAAAACTGGTAATCATTTTCTTTACTGCTTAGGCCTGAATCTTATTATGTTGAAAGGTCTATTAGGAATGTTTCCCTTTTTAACATGGAATGCATGTAACTGGATATTGTGCACAATTTTCCTGTTTGTAAAACTTGAATTAAGCATTGAAATTTCTGCCTAAGTTACTGGTTTTGGCATTTGCCAAAGTATATATGGTATCAAATACTATAATACGTCTTTGTTACCAGTCTGTGGTTCGGTTAGAAAATCCCACTTAAAGGGTAAAAGATCTTTTAAAAAACAACATTATTTAGCTTGGAACAGGAATCAATACTCCATATGTATCCATACTGTAATGAAACGCAGACTTCGCAACATATTGATGGACAGTGAGAAAGTGTGTGTGGTGAGAGGAGTGGGTGTATTTGTGTGCATGTTGGAGGGACCACAATAGTATTAATAGCCTGTAAAGCAGGTTTCTGACATTTGGTAAACACATGAGCACGACATAGAGCACAATAGGAACTACAGTTCAGAAACAATGATACGTACATTACTCTGGAACACCATTAAGTACATGCAAGCTTTCTTCTGTCAGCATTTGTATTTTCACAGGATGTAGGAGCAAAGCACTGGCTTTGTGGAAAAGGACGCCTAAAAAGCCATCCACATATTGTTTTACTGTTTTGCTTTACATTTAATGCTTATGTATCTTTCTGATGTGGGCTGTACATTCAGGGCAGTTCAGTTTTGCACAGTCTGGCTTTTTATTTGTCTAAGTGGTAATAAATTCCCATTGATCAGGGCTTAGTGGAAATTAGAACACCCTCCATGTGCCTCAGTCAGGGAGGCTGCTCCCAGCAGACTCTCACTCACATTAAAAGCCCACTGGAATGTTTCAGGATGGTCGCTGTTGCTGCATATTACTTCACAATGTCAATACCAGAAGGCCTATTGATTTGGATAGCTTTCTTTAAATAAAAGAAATTCTTCAGTATTTGAAAATAATAAAAATGGCCACCAGAGCAAAAATAATACTAACTTTCTTAGAAGGCTGTCCATCAGCTTGGGAAAGCCTTGAATTATTGTACATTGTATTTATTTTTCAAAACCATATACTATGTGTTGTGAGTTCAATATGTTCATAGTAAAGATTTATAATTGTAGACTTCATCTAAAAAATAAAACTTAAATTTATTATTTGTGTTTTATTTTAGATTAAGATTGGTATTTCTTTTAAGCATGTTTAAAGAAACTTAAGAAACCTAAGAAACATAGAGATATATGCAAGACTTATCAGTCTTTCAGACCTGACCAGTGTTGGTCAAGCAGTGGTGGCAGAGAAGATATGGAGAGGTCTCTTTCTAATGCTGAGTTCCATATGACTGCAAGCAGGTAAGCAGACTGCTAAAAAGTGAGAGAGAGGAGATACAAAAGAAAAAAAAACAGATATGAATTGGAAGGCCATGTATGCTATGCTAATATCTGAACACATGAAACTCTTCACAATTACTAAATACCTAATTCAGTTTCTTAAATCCATATCATAAGGAACTAGAAGTCAATATTTATCAGTATGACAAAAGGATTGCCAGTAGTATGTGATTTGGCTTCAGAGGTGGTTTATTTTTTCTAGAGAGGTTAGGAAGCCTGCAACTCAGATATAAATCTAAGTGTGCCATATGATGCAGGATGAATATGTCTTCTCTACATCAGTAGTTTATAATCTAATAGTATTTCCAGTATTTTTACTCAGATTGTTTCCTACCCCTTCTTCTGGGTTCTGTTTTCCTTAGCCTGATCCTTCAGGATCCTTCCTGATATTTCTTCATCCCTGCATGTATGACTTACTGTCAGTGGTTGATGAAGCCTATTGAAGGGGTAAAGCTCCTTCGGATAGGTGAGAATATGTGATTATTTTTGCCTGGGCATTCCTCTTCAGCGTCCTTCTGGAGCTCTACTACATTGTTTTCAAATCCTAGTACTACTCTATAAAAATAATGCAACTTTCTCTTCTAGCGCAAAATGTGGGGTTTTGGGTTTTTTTTAAGAACAGAATCAGTCATGTACAGCCAGTTAAATGAACACTTGTATTCAAATAACTTACTGATTATGCAAAACAACTCTGCCTGTTACGATACACATTCAGTGCAGAAAATTGCTCTGTTATTTGGGCTGCTTTTCCCGTCACAATGAAACATACATCTGCTTACAGCTAAAAGTCCAAGGGCCTGATTTAGTAAAAATTAGTGATCCATCAGATTGATGGGCAATCTGCACTCTTGGTGCCTTGAAATTTCTTGCATCAGTCACCAGATCATGATTTACTAATAGGGTTTCAGGGCTTGCAAAATAGCACAACTCTAACCACATATTAATATTTAATCTGGCATTTTAAGTGCACCTAACAAAAGACCCCAGAGCTGCTGACAGGACCCTAAATTGTGAATTTCTTTAAAAGGAATTGAGCATTTCCATAGTGGTTTCATGTGGAAATCTGAAACAAGAAGAAATACATGACTTAAGCCCTGTTCATGAACTTACAAGCTTCTGAATATATTTTCTTGAAAAACTATCATCTGGGGTTTTTTTTGTAATCTAACTTCATTAACATACGACAGAACTTCCTTTGGCCATTTAACTGTCCATGGCTTGAGATTGCAGAGAAATTTCAAAACTAATTTCTGTACTGTGTGCAATTAAACAGTCTGTTCTTTTAATGCTTAATCCACTTGGCAACTCTAGAAAGGTACTAAATGAGGGTAAAAATGTATAAGTCACAAAGACCTCTTTATAGCCATGAAATTTAGTAATTGAATCTGAACAAACTTAGTAAATTAGGCCCTCTGTGTTTTGTACAGCATTTTTAAGTAGCCAAAAAAGGAAAGAAGCTGAATTACAACATTGACAATGTTTCTACCATTTCATAGTTTAAATAGAGCAATAGAATGATTTAATAAGCAACTTCTGCTGCTGCTGTCAGATGAATATTCTAATTTTACAAAATGTATATAGTGCGTGTCTAAAAAGGGTTATTGTTTTCTTCCATTTTCATATGCCATAATTTATGAAAGATGTTCCCAACACCACCTGTAATAACAGAATGTTTATTAGTGTGCAAATGGGGGTTATAAATGATGCTGCTTATCTATGGAACAAAACACAAAAGACAACTTATTAGCAAAAGACAAATTGCTCAGCAAATTTCAATGAGCTGCTATGTTTGTCATGAAAAAAATCTTTTATTTGCACAGATCAATGTTTTTATAATCCATTTAAAATAATATACTTGCCACTAGGTGGCTATTTCTGATCAGATCATTTTACCATTTTAATTACATTTTTAATATCCTGGCTGCATAAACAAAGATAAATTACAAGCCTTGCACAATCTGGCTGCTAGCTCAGGCACAATCTGTAATAATATCAGCTTTTGTTTGTGCCTCCTCTAATTAGATTCTGAAATCTAGGCTTTATCAATCAATAATTTTAATTTCAGAATTGCCTTTTGATCTTACATTTCATGTTTGCTTGCAGAAAATGATCAGTAGGACAAAGCTGATAATTTATGCAGAAACAATCTCTCAGCAGAGTTACAAGCGCATTCCTAGCCATCAACACAACCCGGCAGACTAAGCTTGACACAGGTCTAATTAGCATGCAGATATGTGTCGCCTCATTGGCAATTCAAATTGCTTTTTTATAATGTACCTCAAATTGTGCTACTCAAACATTGTATTTGATTTCCAAAGCCCCCTGGGCATCCCATAATGTCTCCCTTCATCCTAGGTACGAAGCTTTTATTGAGCAATCTGCTTAGACTCTGGCTACCTTTTCAAAAGCACCCAAACATCATAACCATGGGACCAGGTTTTCCTCCTCATCCGAGAGCAACTTGTTCTTCTGCAGAGCGGCCGGTGCCACATCCGTAGGTTCGGCGATGATATGTTACCTTGTGAGCTCCTGCTCCCACGGTGGCTGCTCTATAGAGGGCTTCATTCCTGTGCCACTCATCTAAAAAGGGGGAGGATGTCTACAGAGCACACATTAATATGCGGCACATAACCACGTCTCTGAATGCCAGCCTTCCATTCTTCATTAAACAAAATGGCTGGATTGCAGTGATTGTTTTCCCCTCCACACGCGCGCGCGCACAGGCACACACACCATGCACGCAGGCACATACCCACACACCCCCCAAATGCACTCTGGCTCTCTCTCCTTTTCTCCCTCATGCACACGCACTCACTTTCATACACGCGCACACACACACACACACACACACACATATACACACAGGTAGCGTGTCATTGTTGGAGCAGCGAATTACATGTGAAAAGTTATCTGCGGCATGCGGGACACGCGAGGAGATTCCTGCCAACGTCAGGGCCCTTTTTTGCCATGCAGCAACAAGTGGCAGAATCAATGGTGTACAGTTATTCAGCAATGTAATTCATTTCACTGGCTTTGGCTCCCAGCCAGAGCCGCCATCTGTCTCTTGCTCTCCCTCTCTCTCTCTCGCCTGAATTTGTCCTACATTTCGTAATGTTACGTGCTTGCCATCCTTATTCTATGTCAGAGGTACAGCACGAGCCTCACCCCCGTTCCGACGTGGAGTTCTGTGAGTTCGGTGGCACTTTGGATATTCCACTCCAGTGCCATAGGAAGAAAAGGGTAAGGAAAGAACAGAGGGATAGCTGCAAAGAGAAGGGTGCTCTTCTATCTGAAAGCCAGTGCCTCCGCTTTTTATTTAAAGCATTGATATGGATCTGTCTCACATGGGAACTTTTCCTGCTTCGTTAGAGTATCTTCGTTTTCTTTATTGGATGCTGGCACTGTACGCCACTGCACAGCTCTGTGGAATGCCTGCTGTTGGATACTTGCAGATCCCTGCCACCAAGCAACCTCCTGCATTGGAAACCGGGTGACTACTCCAGGATCTTATGCGTGTTTGCTGTTTGAAGCTGCAGAAAAGTGAATAATCAATTAAGTATTGATTTCTTGTAAGATTTGGTAAATTTCAAAGGCAAGACAAAGAGGATGGCTTAAGGAAAGCACTGCAGGGACTTGGCGTAAATTAGACAACTAACAGCAGTGCAGAATAAAATAACACCTCAACTGAATATTTCCTTGGAAGAATTAGCACTAGCTATTGGAAGACGATGGTGGATTTAATCAAGACGGCAGGCACGCTTGAGTTTTAACCGTGAACCTGAAAGAGGAGCTAATTATAACCACCTTTTTATATGGAGCTAATTTGACTGAATGGATGCAAATGTGCTTTATTTATGGATGAAGAAGCAAGCCTTACAGCATTGACTTTGGGATCATCGCATATGCTAAGCTTTACAGCTTCTCTAAAAGTCAAGCCTACAGTACATTTTTATTTACTGAGAAGGTATTTATACGTAAGCATAAGCTAGCTGTACAAAAGATTCATCAGAACAATGTACTGTGTGGCACTGAGGATCTAATTATAATTTTGCAGCATTTCTTGTTTTCTCTAATTTGGTACTTTTCAACCCTTGCTTGTGATGGGCTATAAATGGGACAATAAATGTATGATTTAAACTATTGTGATTTTCTTTGTATAGTTTATTAATCGTACTGTAGTTTTCTTAACGTGTTTTTGAATTATTCAGCAGTAATTTATAATGAAAGAAGCAGAAATGGTGGGGTGGTTTTAAATTCATTTATAATCTTCTCACAGATCTAAATGTACAGGTTCTACCAGCCGATGAGCTCTATAATTATGAAAGAATGTTAAAATTTTCAGATAAATGGGGCACTGACTTTACAATGGGCACAATATTGTATAATCAGTAAAAGGAGGATTGTTATGTTTTGACTCTGTGGAGAATGGTCTTGGTTAGTTAACTCCTTCTATGCTGATAATGGTAAGCAAATGTACCTTATATGAGAAAATAGGGGGAGAATGTAATGCACTGGTTTGATGTTTTAATAGTCTGAAACCTTAGCATTTTTTTTGCCATTTATTTCCATTTCTGTTACTTTTCTTTTCCCTATTTGCTTCTCTGGGTTTTGTCGAGGCTTTTTTTTCCTCCTGTCTTGCAATCTACATTCCCTGAGCAACCACAGGAACCAAGTTACATTAAGCTTCAACACAAAGACGATGTAAGAATAATGAATCCTCATTTGCATCGACATTTGTATTCAGATTTGCCAGGCTATAAACTTGGCAGATCAAGCGGAATATTAAGTAGAGGCTTCCATGGTAAATTGCGACTCTTGCAATTGCTGAGTTGTTTTTCCTATTTTTCCCATGTGCGTGTGTGTGTGTGTGTGTGTGTGTGTGTGTGCGTGTACATGTGTGTGCATGTGCATATCTGTAGTGGCAGGTAAAGCCTCATGACTACTTGGTTTCTGAGAAGCGCATTGGCCCTCTTTCTCTTTCAGTATATGATGTCAGTTTATACAAAATGAAGCAGGAATACACAAACAGTAAGCATTTTGGCTGAAGATACAGTGTGACATATGAATTAAGTATTAACTTGCTTTTCTAGAGACTGTATGAAAGAATTCCTTAAACAAAAAGATAAACACTATTGCAAAATCACACCGTTCTTTTGCATCAGCTGGAGGTTTGATTTCACTTCATGTAGAGTCCAAAGGAAAAACTCTGAGACAGTGTTGAACCTACCTGCTGCATTGTACTGGGTTTTTTGTGGCAGTGCTGCATGTATGCATGTATGTTTCCATGAAAAACTTTGGCCTCGGTGCACCTACCACTGCTCTTCAATTCAGTTTGGTTGAACTGTCTCCAGCTGTACAGTAGTATGTGCAAGAGATAAGTTGGCCCTTCTCTTCTAGAGTTGGACATTGAACTTTTTCCTTTCACTGATATTTGCTGAAGAAAAGGTGGTCCTACATGACCCATTTCATCCAGAATTCCTTTCTTCTCTTTCTGGATGAACCTCTTTCAGAATTAATAACTGCAAAAATTGAGCATTTACCTTATCATTCTCCTGTTTAACTTTGTGTTATTGAAAGTAATTTATACATGAACTTTTGAAACATCTGTAGCATGTGCTATATTATTTCAGAAGCAGTGAAAAAATTCTCAGTCAACAAGTGCTAAAAATGCTCCAAGACTCACTTTTGCTACCCATAGATTTTCAAGTACTTGTCTCATGACTTCAACAAAGCCATCTGGAGAGAACTTAAGAGTGTCACTGAATTAGGCAATGTGGAAAATGATCAGGCATGCAGGAA
This sequence comes from Donacobius atricapilla, assembly GCA_013397315.1. NCBI lineage: Eukaryota > Metazoa > Chordata > Aves > Passeriformes > Mimidae > Donacobius > Donacobius atricapilla. The sequence continues at coordinate 403,036 of WBMY01005406.1, read as the reverse complement.
ATACTTCCAGTCTCTTCGTTTTGTATGCATCCCCTTCCTACCACATCCATAACCACAGACATAGCAAGAATGTCAGTACAGTCCACAGCGTGTGTTTTCAAAATTTATAATTGGCTTCTATGTTAAAGAGGTACTATTATAGAGAAAAATCCTGGAACCTGTTCCAGTCTGTTCTAAACAAAAGAACTGACTTTAAAAACTTAATTTATTGATGATCATTTAGCTAATTCATTGAAAAGCAAGTGCAATGCAATGGCTGAAGGTGTTGTAAACAATATTATACTGTATAACTATTGGCTACAATTTCAGCTGAGAAAGCTGTATCAGCTTTGTTTTCTATAAAAATAAACAAAACCCTAATACTGTTTGGATTTACTTTAATTTTGTTTTTACACTATAATGGGATAATTGATCATGCAGGAAATGGTCTGTTGTAATGCAATGTTCACCAGGGGAGGAAGATGATACTCTCTTCATATGGAATAGCAACCTGTGGCAAGCAAAGGCAACCATGCGTCATCACTTTTTTGCTATTTTTTGATAAGTTTTATTACTATATTCTTTTATTATGGGTGAAAACACGGAGTATGGTGTTTTCTTCCTTTGAAAGAGTATTCTGAGCTACATTTCCAAAATGGGGATTAAGGTAGAAGGGAAAGGTAGAACTTACAAGGTACATTTCCATACTTTGCTTCCTATGCACATAATCTTGATGAAATTATATTAAGCTTTGTTGTTTGGGTTAAGATATGTACCTCCCATAAACTGTTTTGAAAATTAATCGTAAAAAAGCTAAAAAGTTTCCTTTCCTGAGAAAGGAGAAACAAAACAATATCTCAATATCTCAGCTCTCATTAAAAAGAATGAAAAGAGACTTAAATTCCTAATTTATAAGGAATAACATAATAGACTGCTTTTTTTTTTTTTTGTTAGACAGGCATTTACAAGAGTCATTCACTAAGTGAATCCTTTGAAAAATTAATTCCTTTGGGGGTTTCTTTGTTCTCATAAAAAATTCCCCAATTTCTTGCTCCCTGACTAAAGAACCCAAAGAAAGGAGAGATGAGTCAAAAGTATTTTAAGCTCTAAAAATTTTATCATATTCACTGACAAAAAGATAAAAACACCTGGAGAAAAAAAGAAAGGTGTGAAGCTAGTATTTCCTGAGAGAAACGTCAATCTGGCCTTGTTGTCTGGCCTTTTATGTGTACAGTGTTACTGAGTAAAAAACTGGAGTGCTGTGTATTAAAAAAATGTAGTGTATGATGTGTATTCACCACCACTGGCTAGTGTGATGGCAGGCAGGCTGTCCAGGCATAGCACGTGGATGTTTTAGAAGGAAAGCTCAAGGCCTGTTACAATATTTCAGTCTAGCTCATTGTGTTGCTAAAGAATTTAAGATTCCAACAATACAGAGCTCACTACACATAGTAAGGGTCAGATCTGCATTTAAAGGGAAGCTACAATTTTTTACTATTAGTCTTCTGATCAAAGATCCTTTTGTGTAACCTACTGTTGTGATGAATATCACTCAAGTGTTGTATTTCTTACTGGCAGCTTGGTTGTCTGTTTCTCTCATTGGTGTGGACTTTATCTTGGGACTGAACTGTGTGTTTCTGCATCTGCAGGAATGTAGTTTCTTAAATAGCATTTTTCAGATTATTTTGTGCATGCAACAGCATTTTGAGCTTGAAGAATTTAACTGTTTCTCTTATATAGCCAGTAAACAATTTCCACTTTAAGTTTCTAGTTTTTTGCTTTCCTAGACAGAAAGAAGACAGAAATTACTTTTAAAATGAGCAAATAGGTATATATCCAAACCAGAGAGTAGAAGAGATAACAGACCGAGACTCAGAAGTGGCTTTTGCACTTTCTTTTTATAAAGGGTATAAATCAAATCTTTCTTTCCAAGCTGAAACACCTGTTCTCCTGCTTTATGGTTCCTTCAGTGGTATGTCTTTTGAGACACTGAATCTGTAATATCTGTGCACATTGCAGGAACGTTTTATGCAAGATTTTCTAGTTTTGCTAAAGACTTTGATGCAAAAGTGTAATCCACTGAAATGTGCTGTATGCCCTACTTTGGCATCCAATAAAAAGTTCATGTTTTCTTTAATAAAATAAATATGCTTTCAGTATCAACAGCTTTCACATGGCAAAGCTTTTAATTTAATTGCCAGTACAGAGTTAGCTATTTTTAGTTTCAAGCTGTCCTTCAATTACTAGAGACAAAATTTTAAAGAGTATAAATATTGTTAGATAATGAACAAACTGGATATGCACAAAATCCCCTCAGACCTGAGACCTTTTTTTGTGGCTTGTTACTTATTGAATCTTATATCAAACCACACTGCAATCCTGTAATTTGTGTTTATATAGGATCTAGCATAATAAGATTCCATTTCTGATCAGTATCATAACATAAATAATCCTGGAAATGCATTGTTTTAGACAATAGACAAGCTTTCCAGCGTGGCTGTTTATTTGCATAATCAACACTGTCTCATTTAGTTTAGTGGTTACTGCTTTTGGCAAAATTCTGTGGTTGTTAATTGTGCTTTGAATTTCATTGGGAATTTTGCTTAATGAGAACAGATTTTGATGCAAGGTCAGCTCTCTGAAAACCATACCAACCCACGCTTCATTATGGTCACAGTGAGTCATGGAACAAGCAACATGGAAATCACTTTACTCTGCACTGAACTTGGCCAGCTCTAGGGTTGAATTCAACACTTTTTTAACAAAACTCACCAACGGAGCACAGTGGAAGGCTGAGGAAAGGAGAATCTAATTTTTGAATTTTAGGTTAGTACAGTGCAGAGGTTAGAGACAGGCGAAAGTTTCTGTGCAATGGAGGAACAATACTGTATGCTGATAAAAAAAAGTGCAAAGAGATGGGAATTTAAACTGTATTTTTACTGTTAATCTGATGTCTATAGTTAAAAGAAAGAACAAATAGCAGACCATGAATCCCAGTCATTGCAACTTGCAATGTATAACTACCAGTTTCTCCTGGATTCATAATTTACATTGGAACCTGCAATGAATCATGGCACAGAAGTGGTCCTAGGCTGCAGAACATAAATCTAATGACACATCAGCTAATACTAATTTAGGGCTGCCTGCTTCTTCTCTCTGTAATGTAAGTAGGAGTTTTTCTCTGGACTACACTGGGTTCTGTATTTGGGCTTATTCACAATACACTGAAGTTACTTTTGCTGTACTATGTCACAGTCATAAACACTGAATAGGGTATTTTAAATATCTGAAATATTCTGGAGCCATATTCAATTAAAAGTTTTTCCATCCTGACCCAAGAATTTTCCTATTAATAGTTAGCATAGAAGTTGATCCCTGTAATTTAGAAAATGATTTGATTTTTCTTTTAATAAATTGAAGTTTTTGCATATGAACTGTCTAGATAACGAATATAATTTCTTCTAAAGGACTTACAAAATATAAATAAAATGCTGCAAAGCAGATGTTAAAAGATCCAGCTCTAAAATATGTCCTCTTCATCTTACATTTTTCAAATTCAAATTAGATTTTCCTTGCATTTGTGTCCCAGCAAGCCAGTAAATTTCCCTCTGAAAATCCTTGCAGCCAGAATGATCCTATAAAGTGTTCAAGCCACATTAAGAACATGGGGATGAGCTGGTATCCCACTGATGCCTTTCAGACTCTTCTTGACAATTAACACCCCCAGTACATCAAATGATAGAGGGACAGGATATGTTGAAGCTGTTGGTCAACAATCTGAGTCTGGGGGTAAAAGGAGAAAAATGAAGCAAAGCAGACCCACATGTGTTGTTCCATCACAGAAAACTAAGTGGGCAGTCCTAGCAAAAGGACTAGGTCCACTTAGACATCACAGGTAGAAGGAGAGAGCAGTTCTTTAGGTAAGTATTACAAAAATGCAAGACAATAGAGAGCTTTATGGTACAGGAAAACATTATTTACATTGTTAAGCAGGGCAACTATCTTAGAAAGAAAAAGTACCTGGAATCAACAACTGAGTTTTTTACTCTGTTTCCACAGCTTCACAAATTTTCTCAGTACTACATTGTATTGCACTTTCAGCAAAATTCTGTATGTTTTTTAAGCTCTTACCATCAAAATTGTTTTCTATTTCTCATACATACTACCTCGGGAGTGCTTCTTATACATAATGACTAGTACTGTCTGGACGACCCGCTGAAAGTGTGTGAGAGTTTCTCAGCAGGATGAAAGTTAAAAACAGAAAGAAGTTATAATCTTCTTGATTATTTGCAAGGAGATCACAAATTGAGGGAGAAGGTTATCCTGTTCTCAATAAAAATGAAGGATTGTGAAAAAAAAACGCTTAGCGTCCTGGAGGGGGTTTTAACAAGTCACCCGCTAGTTTTATCTCAGTTATGGATTCCAATCTTCTGTTCAGTCATTTTGTTCCAAATGAGTCCAAGTTCTGGTGTTTCTTATTACTTGCATTTTCTTTCCAATTTATGTTTTAATCTATTTCTACAGCAGGACACTTCCAGATGTTTAGTTTTGTGAAGTGTTAAGCATCTTAAGCATATGCAGATCCTATGACCTGAGCACCACATAGGCTTTGCTTAGAATACCTTAGTATTTTTAGAAGACTCATGTTCCATATAATTAAAACCAGAATACAATGATGGTTATTACTGCATTTTGCTTTTATTGGCATTTTGCATTAAAGCAAAAATAAACTCTTAAATGAGCTAAATCCAAGATTTTGAGTCTGGCCAGATATTTGGGAATTTTTTTTCAGATTGGTAGTGCCCCTTTAAAAGAGTCATGTCTGACAGTGCTTTCAAAAATCAGGCCTCTGTCCCAGCTGTGGAAAATGGCAGTCTATTTTGAAAATATCAACTTTAGTCAATGCTGCATTTTAAACTTCATATCTGATTTCTTTAAAAAACAAACCATCACTCATGCTGAATTTATCTAACATCAAAAAAAAAACCCAAACCTTAAACTGGTTGTAGTGCTCATTTTGCAGTAACTGTATACTGATGTGCAATTACAGTGAAGATTTCTACTGCTCAGGCTGTTAATATTGTAGGAAACGCAATGCAGAGAAATGTAGCAGAGACAGCTCTTATTTCTACCCCTGAAAGGGCAATACTAGCGAGACCTGGCTTCAGCAGTGTTATAGCCAATACAAAAAGGGAGGAGTTTATTCGATTCAAAAGAAGAAAAAATATTATCTTTTTATCATCAAATCATTTAGAAAAGAAACCACAGGTGGGAATCCTGAAAGCTTACATGAGTCAGAAAGGTCAAAAACCAATTTCTGTCTTGTTGAAGACACCCTCCTGGTTCTTTGAAGTGAGATTTTTTTTTTTTTTCTAATGGTATTCTTGACCAGCCGGGCAACTTATTAGACAGTCAGACTGCTTCATGTGACTATTCTAAAGACTGTGCTGGCTTCTTATTTTCACCACTATTTAGTTTAAGGCTTGATCTGTGAAGGTTATTTGGTTTGAATTTGGTGATATCTGTCAGTCCTAAGATTTGCAACTTATAACAGTGCCTACCTCTGTAGATCTTCAAAACATGGTGGAAAACCTTACAATTTTTTTTAATGACTGTACTGACTTACATTAAAAAAATACCCAATAACTTCTTAGACTAGGGATCTGCTTTTGAATGTATAACTGCATAATGTGACACGGTTTTAATAGTATATTTGGTAAAATTGTTAATAACTACTCAGTCAAACAAATATTTCTAAATAAAGCATCCAGTCAAAGCATTATTTTTTATATTGCATCTGCAAGAAATTGTCTCCCAAAATATGTAGTATATCTTACATTGTAAGTAAAGCACATGGAAAAAGAAGATGAAGGATAGATAAGGGGGGGAAATTATTTGATATCCTGCTGCTTGATAGCAGTCACAGTTCTCATGTCAAATGGGATTGATTTTTATTCAGAAAAATTACTTTTTGGAAGGAACGGGAGGGCGGGGCAGAATAAAAAAGGTGTTTATTGACGGATACAGTCCTGATACTTCACTTAAATGCCTTACCAAAAAAATGGAGAAAATAAAAATAAATAAATAAAGAAATAAATAGTCAAAAATACCATAAAGGTAAAATCTCCTGGAATTTTTTCAATATACATTAATGATTTTAGCAACATTTCTCTGTAACTTCTGTGGGAATCTGTAGCATCTAACAGTAAACAGGATTGGGGGAACATTCAATGCTAGACAAGAGTGAGTCCTGAAAGACAGCTTGCATTTTTGATTTAGAAACACCCTTCCTTTTATCTGGACCTGATTGAATCAAGCTATTTTTCCTACTTAAATATCCTTTTCTGAGATCCACTTTTATCTTGAAGCAGAACTACGCCATTCATAAAGGGGTGAAATATCTGACTACCGCTTCTAGTTTCAATTTTCTTGATTTGAAACATTCAGAGATCTGTCCTTATCTATAATTCTTATTTCACTAAAAGTTTATCTTGAAGATAAAGTTTTAGTACTCCTACTCTAGACATAATAAGAACAAATTTAGTATGAGTTAGTATGTTGTTTTCTTAGAAAAGGATGTATCACATGCTGACCAGAAAGTTGCTGTGGTATCAATTGGAAATGACTTAGTGAAGCTTGGAGGAAAAATACACACAATCAGCATCCTTCAAGAGAGAAGGAAAAAAAAAAAAAAAAAAGGGGGGAAAGAAAATAAAATGAAAACCTACTGGATTTCAGCTGTAGGTTTGCAAATCATTGTGTGAAATACTGACCTTTCATCACACTCAACAGATCCTAGTATGTGACAGTATGAATCTTCTAATCAAGCTGCTTAAAACCCTCAGGCCATGGCTTGACAACACAGTAAATCTTGCTTCAGAGCTCTTGTTCTGGGACTGGAAATGCCACAGCCATGTGACACAAAACACTCATTTGGTACACAGTCATTACTATGTTGGTGCCACCAACCTTTTGTGGGTTCAGGTGTCTTTTTTCCTCCTACAGGTGACTTGAAACCCCTGTAAGAGAAGAAAGATGATATTAATGCTATACTGTATCCTTTGACCAGTTCAGCAGCAATGCAATGGCATATTGATACCTGAACAAAATCAAATCAGTATCTGATAATGCAAAAATCTAGTATAAGTGGAGATGAAATTGCAGCCAGAAAAAAATCATTTCCTGTGCAAGAGTATTCCAAAATATCTGAAATTGCTAGAAGCACTGAAAAGTTCGATGTTGAAGACTCATCCTAAAATTTGTTCTCTGTTATATCTAATGGAGTTCCCTAAAATTTTGAGTCTATAAGTACTGTCACATAGGCCTCGGTACTAGTAATATGAGTAAGACTATGCAGTATGAAATCCTAAAAATCCTATCCTTTGCCATATATAGTATAAAAGTGTAGGAGTTAATTTTTGGGGGGTTATTTTTTTCAGTTGCAACTGGATGTTGACCAGAAAGTTGGAAGGGCTGACATCCTCCCACAGTAAGTTCTCATTGGTTTTCACTGCCAAAGTTTTCATGATAATCATCAAAATTTATACCAACAATTGTCCCTGACTGCACTTAATAGTAAAACAAGATGGAAAGAACATTTTCAAGAACAAATTGTTCATTTGTATGCAAACTACTTGTCCTGAATTTGTCAAAAACATCTTGCTTTTGCTTTACTCCCACGTCAGAGCAGTTCCAAAATATTAAATTTCAGCACACTTAATTCTTATTGTTCCTGGCATGGCTTGCAGAAGAAAGGGATTCTGAGGAGATTTCAAAGCTTCTTATGTGCAGCATAACAGTTGTGTACAACCGTACTGGACTGTGTCAGTTAGCATCTTGCCTCATAATAATATGCTTGGTACTGCTATATTTTAAATACAATTTTACTCACTTTTGTAAAATAAGAAAGAATTAACAGATGACCTAACAGTTATTAGTTATAATATATAGCTACTTCTTATTTCATTGCATTTCTTAAGTGCTAATACATTAAGATGCCAAATAAGTTTATACTTGAAATTCAGGAGTTTAAAGTAACTCTTGGCCTAAATAACTGTTCAAAGATTTTTGAATGTGAAGGTATTAATCAAAACTGGAAGATAGTCAAAGGCAAATTAAATGCATAAAGTTGCAATTTTGAAAACAAGTTAGATAAAGGATGTTAAAAGGAGAAACTGAAGAAGCAAAAAAATATGATTGAAATATATATATAAAATAAGAATGTTGAAACATTTTTGTGGTATTCTTGGGAGAAAGTTGAGTTATGCCTGCTTTTGGTTTTGCTGATAATGATGGTAGGAAGAAAAGGAATGCAAATGATTAAGGCAATATTGTAATACTTCAAGTAACTTGGATAATTTCCTGAGAACTTCAAGCCTTAGAAAAAAAAAAATAGCTGTAAATACCTGTTTTTCAGCCACGACCTGGGATGTCATATTTTTAATGGCTTGAAAGAGCCATAATTTTTCAAAACCTGTTCTCTAAGAAAAGCTGGATTTATTTACTTTGAAAAGAAAACCGAAAGTTTGGGGTATTTTTGGCATTGGTTTTATATTTGGAATTTCAATACATCTGTGTATTACCCAATGTGGCACTCAAGTCTTATCTTACTGTTGTTTGAATGTCCTTGACTTTATGGAATTGAGCTGGAAGTCCATCTCTCTGTTGCGGAGAATCACAGCCAGCAGCTATGGTTATATTTTCCTGGCTATTATGAATGTGCATTGAATAGAAGCTTTTCTTCCATCTGATGTGTGCAAGGTGATGAAGAATCCCAGCCTTTCCATTTTGAAGAGTGCAAGATGCCTACGAGGCTGACTCTTCTCTCCAACATGCACATAAGTGCTTGGAAATAAAGTGGTTGAAGTCACCCTATAGCTAGAGTTGCCAAGCCTTTGTCTCCCCTATTTCTGATGAAAAGCCAAAACAGAGGCTTGTAGTTTTCAATTTTTTTTGTCACCAATTGATGTGCACTTCCTGACTTCAGACGTAAGGGTCGTGTAATGGTGCTTTTAATAATGGCAGTCAGATAATTCTGTATGAGAACAGTTTTAGCTATCAACCGAAAGCAGTTTAATATAACTAATAAATAGATATCACAATTGTCCTTATTCTGGCTTTCTTTAATGATGCTAACCGTAACTTTGCATTGTTATGCACCAGCATAATAAAATTTTAGTCATATTTTTCTCAGTTTGACTGCTTAAGGAAAGTGGGTGGGCATATCTGCCTGCCTGTTTCTGCGTATGCATATATCGAAATAGATTTTCAAAGTGGTAATGTGAAAGATACAAGTAAAGAGTTCAGAGATTGGCTGTAGACCTAATCATATGTCTCATTGAAAGAGAATTACTTGGCTGAATTTGTCTCAAAGACATTTCGGCAGCTTTTCATGTGTGTATTTTGCCCGTAATAGACATCAAAATAAGTGCAAAGATCTTTTTGCCCCTAAACTGCCAAATTAAAACATTTGCTGTCAATTCCTTCCCATTGACTGCTCTTTCTTAGAATCATAAAGTAACCAACTATGTGAACAAAACAAAACAAAACAAAACAAAACAGGTCTGATAAGTATTTGTGTTGGGTTTTTTTCAATCAGACCTTTATGGGGATGTCTTGGAAGGAACTTTAAGAGGTCGTCTAATCTACACCCCTGCTCTGTATGGGATCAGTTTGCACAGGGTGTTACTGGCAGACATTTACCTAATGTTCTTAAAAAATGGCCATTAGAGGGGCTTCCTCAACCTCACTGAGTAACCTGTTCAAATACTATTCTTTTAATAAGAATGTTTTTCCTTTTATTTAAATTAAGCATCTCTGCATGCAAATACACTGCTTCTTTCCTTAGCACCATGAAATATGAAGAATTGTTGATTACTCTTATAACAATGATTTATTTATTTGGCTTTTTTTAAAATGACTATACTATCTCATCTGTTAAATTATGTTGATTGCCTCAGTAGCTGTATATATAACAATGGTCATGTTGGTATAGAGTTTGACTCTGTCATCTTTAATGAATACACATCATTGCCAGTGAATCTGATACCACATTACATGATACCACATTATATTCATGCATATATATACATAAATATATATAGATATATATCTAAAAGAGAAAGATAGAGACACTAAACTTCCAAGGGAGCAGCCTGTAGTAAGTGTAACTATTTGGGAAATGCATTTCAAAATTTCAGAAATCATGAAGTATATACAATATATATTTACATAGCTGATATTTTTTACTCTGAAATTGTTGTGTGTATATATATATAATACTGCAGTGTGGGCAAGAATAGAGCAAAACTATGCATAAACTAAAATACAAAAATTCATTTCATATCCAGAAAGAGCTTCTATGTCTTTGGGATAGTCACATTCTAGTGACCATGGCATAGAAGTGTGGGTCAGCTTCAGGTTAATTATATCATTGTCAAACATTGTCTTTATGTGTAAGGCACAAAAGCATACAAAGGCACGTGTACAGACACAAAAAATCACACATCACTTGTGCTTCTGAGCTTCTAAAACAGAAACAGAGAAATACCATGAAAAATATGTGCTTCAGTTTGGTTCAGATTTTTTTAACCAATGATCTTTGAGTAGGTTCACATTTTTTCCCAAACAGTTCATCCAGCCATCATCAAAATGAGTAGTAATGAAAAGAATTGCAATATCAAGAAAAAAAAAAAAGGCTTTGAAAGACCTTAAAGTTCTGAAACATTTGATCCAACACATGTTGTCCACAGGCCTCCTTAAAGAGATTTCCAAAAGGGGAAATATATCCTTCTAGTTCCCAATACAAATCTGGAAAAAAGGTCAGAAGGGGAGCAAGCACCCTCATAAAAACTAGAACATTTGGGTCATTTTTCCACAATATGATGTATTTTCAAAGTCTACCACTCATTTTCCAGTTTCTAGTTTTTATATTCTTTGGTATTTCATAGCATTTTATCTTTTCATGTCACATGTAAAAATAGGGTTCCATGTCTTAACAAATGAAAGAGTTGTAAGATTTCATCGTTGGTACTGCTCCATACTCATCATTTGTGTAGGATTAACACGCTCAGAAGCACAGAGATACTGACTTACAGCTTCATCCTCCATAAAAGAGAGCACATTTTTATTCGGGAAAAAAGTAGTATCAAAGTACTTTCTAGTTCTTTGCATGCACTTGTTTAAAGAAACTTTTTCTCCCTTTCCTTTTCCCTATATGCCTCCTCTGCTCACCAACCTAAGAGAAAGTGTTGCTTTGATTAACTTGTGTCTGTAATGTTGTAAGTCTGTTCTCTAAAAGATCTGTTTGGACTCAAACTTGTAAATTTTTTTTAGAACATTGTCCAATGGTCCAATCAGTCCAAAATAATAATGTCACAAGCAATTTTTGGGGTTTTTTTTCCATTTAATGCCATGGCCTGAATTTACAAATCCAGTCTTACTCTATATGTATCTGCAGAGAATGAAAAGAACTTTGATAGTTAAAAATGACTGCCTTGTTAAAAACCTTACTGTCTCCTCGTTTGATAGTCACCTTTGAAAGTATTGTAAAATGTGACAAAGGTGAAAAAAGATCTCAGAGAGGGGCAAGCTGTAGGCAGCATTTGAATACTTGGGGATCTGCCATATTTCTCCACCAACACATTGGCTTAATGAAAAGATGAATAAATTCCTATTTATTGATTTTTTTTCCCCTGTTTATAAATTGAGGGGAGAGTCTGAGATCAGGTCATTACAATAGGATCATAAATGAAATTCATCCACAAGTTCTTATTAAAGATGCATCCACATTTTCATTTCATTTCTGGATTGTAAATACTAAACACTCTTTATCATGAAAATGTCTGAGCTATAGTTTTTGTCCATTTCAAAAGGTACATCCATGTTTCCTACTGATTGTACTTTCCCAAATATAAGGTGGTTAACAAAGGAATAAGAGAAAACGAAAAAATATTAGTACTGTAGAAAGCAGATTGCAGAGGACATAACTGAGATGTGACTCTTGGTGTACTGTGTCAATTGATGATGACAAAGGGCCATTGTTTCAGAACAAAGCCTTTCACCCTGAAGGGAGCTTTGTTGGGTTACAATATGGTCTGGATGAGTGAATGGAAGTTGAAAACTGAGCCCTGCTGCTGCCCCTTCAAAACATGGCTACAGGGTAGAGAGACACCAGTGCCTGTCCTCCTTCTCTTGCACATGGAGTTTTCAGAAGCAAGGGCAATGGTGAAGGTCTCAGGGCTGAGATGGCACTGAAACCTGTGCACTTTGGATCACATCCTGACAGCCACACAAACTGATGGGCAAAAATAAATTTACCTGGAAGCAGCTGAGTTACACCTTGTTGGAAAAAAAGAAAAATAGGTTGAGTTAATATATTTCCTAAAGAAAAGAACCATAAAGCTCATGGCACATTTTAGAGGTTGTTTCACTGACATGACTGAAACGAGAAAAATTACTTTGGAAAGCTGTACTTGCAAACTAGAAAGGAGTACATCCATGTAAATGTACTGGCTGATAGCATTTATGAAGGATCTGAAGCAGGTATGTGCAAACACTTATTCTATTCTTTAGATTCTACCTACTAGAGAGCTTCCATGTTAATTTTATTAAGCATTATACCCCGTTACAGTCATGGTTTGACACTGGCCAAATGCCAGGCACCCCCAAAAGCTGCCCACTCTCCCTTCCTTGCTACAGCTAGGCAGAGGAGAAAAAAATTTAAACAAAGGGTTCAAGAGTTAAGGACCAGAAGAAAACACTCCAAGAGCAAAATAGGCTCAACTTAGAGGTACAAAGTGAATTTATTACTAACAAAACCAGAGGAGAATAAAGAAAAGTAACATAAGCTTTTTAAAAAAACATATTTTCTTCCCCCAACTCCTCCCTCCTTCCCACTGACTCTACAGACACACAGGGCTTNCCACGGTCTCACCACGGCCTGCAGAGGAATGCCAGCTCTGGTGCCTGGAGCGCCTCCTGTCCCTCCTTCTGCACTGACCTTGGTGTCTCCATCTTGTTTCACTCACATGTTCTCACCTCCTCTTCTCTAGCCAGAATTTAAACTGCCCAACCACCTTTGTTTTGACCTCTTATATAGGTTATCACAGTGGTGTTACCATTATCTCCAATTGGCCCAGCTTTGGCCAGCAACATGTCCCTCTTCAGAGCCATCACAGACGGGCTGTGCCAGACATGGTGGAAGCTTCTAGCAGCTTCTCACACCAGGCCATGCAAAACCAACACAATTACTAAGACTGAAGAAATCCTAATGCATAATCTTAAATGCAACTAGGCAAAATGGGGCTTTACTTGCTAGGCTTTACTCATAGCTTAAACAACAGGAGTTTAAATGAGCTAAAAATAAAGCAAAAAAAAAAAAAGACAACCAAGAATAATCTATGTCATGTTGTAAAATTAAAATCCTGAATTTAAGGGACATAAGCTGCTTTGATTTGGTGCTATCATATTCTAAAGTATTTATAGTACCTATTCATAAAAGAGAGGATGCATTTAGAATTGCACATCAGTCTTCACTTAGAAGTGCTTTACTTTGTCTAAGTCACACCCTAACATAATTGTAACATAGCATTTGAAGTTAATTATACTGTATCTAGGAAACACCCCGGATTTTATTGAAGGCTGAATATGCCAAAGGTTTGGATGCTTCCACTGCCAGCAGCTAGTAACACAGTAAGAAAGTCCAGCTTCCTGTAAAACAGGATAAAACAAGAATTTTTATAGACATAGTGAAAATATACATATATTCATTATTCAGTGGAATGAGTCACTAAAACTGTGTTCTCACTTGAGAGGAAGCAACTTTAACCCATATTACTGAGTTTTAGATGGGTCAGTCATATCTTTTTGTTGTAACTAGTTTTATGATACTCTCTTCCTGCTTCTCTTTTACATATCTTATGAATAAAGATCACATGTTCTCAGGGTTTGTTTAGATCTGGAAAACTCACATCTAAGACAAACAAGTGATTAAATGACATCTTTCAGCTCAAAGAAAAATATTTTTTTAGGAGGAGAAACAAAATAGTATAAAATAGAAAAATTGTTGCTACAGAACAAACATAAAACTAGAAGTTATATGTTTGTTAGAAATGGTCTGATGCCTACCTTCTCTAACTGCTTCTTGAGATAGTCACCAGTGTGACACTTTTCAGTGAATAGGGAATGAAGTAGCTTAAATGGTAATATGCCCTGAAAATTTGGATTGGTACTTCTGGTTCCCAAAAAATTGTACTGCACTCAAGAGCCTTAGTGTGATCCTCTAAAGAAAGCTCTGTAAGGATCTGATTCTTGTCTACTGTCTACCTTTGGCAGTGTATGAGACTAATAGAAGAGTAACTGGATCCATGAATATAACCAGCAATTATAAAACTCACAAGAGCAGAAATAGATTCCATAGGAAAATTTTCAACTTACATAAAATAACCCAATTTGATTAAAATAAAATCAAAACCAAAAGTAAATGCAAACACTACTATTAAATTCTTTATACTTAGTAGTCTTGCACTGATTTCCTTCACCTTTTTACATGTACATACAAACTGTGTACAATAATCCTTGCTGGAATATATTTAGCATGGATTTGGTGAATATCAGCCACCAGAGCTGTATTACTTTGGTGCATAAGTAATTGTTGCAGTGAAAATTCCTGATTTTTCAAAAATAAATGGTGCATAAAAATGCATAAAACTCAGTTAATATGTCTGAACTTGCTCAAGAACATGGCTCAGCTCAACCAATGGAACTAGATTTTTTATTCAGAAGAGACCTCTTAAATTCATTGCCTCACTACACAGTAAATCTGCTCTTTTAGCAGGTTTTCCTTTTAGCAGGTAGTCGGTTAAGGGGGAGACAGGTGTCCTCATGATATATATCTTTGCAGTGAAGTGTATGTTCTCACATTTCAGTTATTTTTAATTTCATCACATGTTATTTAAAGATTGGTGTCCTAATTAAGTTTATGATTTCCTAGAATAACATGATTATATTTTTAAGCATATAGATGGTGAGGGAAGAATACTTTTATTAGTAATTCTCTTTCTTTTCACAGTTTCAATGCAATGTATTTTAACCAGGGAAGAAATATTACCACACATTGTAATTCTCACCCTTTAGTCTTCCATTAACTCATATATGCATTTCAATGTGGATAAATAAAGGAACATCATAAAGTTATCATTTAGAAATTTAGGGTAAGTGGCAAATAGAACATTTAAAATGTACAAGCATTACATTCCTGATTTTCATTGTTAGGGGAATTCCATAGCCTAACTTGCAAAAAGGATGTAGATGCATTTTGGGTGACAGAACACAAACCTGTAACATTTATTGGATTAATTTTTAACTTCTGAGCCGTAGAGTGATGACACTCATTGCTGTAAAGAAATAGAAAAATGACACCACATTATTTCATCAAGTGTATGCCATAGAAGCCTAATTTTTAATTAAATTCCCTACAATTTAGGGTTCATAGTAACCAAATAATTGAAATATTAGATGATTCTGAAATGTAAACCTTATTTCTAATGTAGACATTAAAATGCTGTTATAAACAACCATTCTATTCTTAATTGAATTTGTAAAAATCTCCATTATTTAAAAAATAACACATGTGCTAATGGGATTTGATAAGATTACTGTAACTGAACACTGCTATAAGTTCCAAATCCTCGGAACACTGTATATATTGTAGATGAATTAGCTGTTCTTAAATTAAGGAATATTACAGTCAGTAATGGTATGACATTCTTTTTTATGGCAGTGGCTTGGGTTATAATGTGACAGAAAAAAAATGTAATGTTTCTAAAATGACAGTTTTTAGATTTGTGTTGCCTGAGGTAGTTCAGCTGAACAATAAACTATAATTTGATTGATGGAAAATTGAAGTGGTTCATCTAACTTGCCAGTCTGTCTTACCCAAGGCTTTAGTTTTGCATGTATGATGATGTATCACAGTTTTAGAGATAATGTTGTTTGTATTATACATGAGATTTTTTTACACATAAAAATGAAGACTTCATTACCCAGTAAAGATCAAAATATTCTCTGGATTAGCAAGGAATTAGATTTGTTTGAGAATGGATTTGTACATCAAAATGTGCTCCCTATGTGAAACCAAATGATAAATAACATATAGGATCAGAGTGCCTTTATTTTCACGGGCAAATCAGCCATATCACTGGTTATGAAATTATTAACTTAAAGGAAAGGTGACATATCCACCCAAGAGAAACAATCAGAGAGTGGTAGCTTTCCCTTCATCCAGAATTAATCCTGTGAAATAACAGACCAGTCAGCAGAAATCTTTTCAAAAGAGCAATTATATTATTATAGATAAATTAATATATACTTTTGGAAAAAAAAAAACAGATTAAGAGAAAATATTAGAGCTACTATTAAATACATATTGGTAACCTTTATATAGGGTTTGGTTGATTTTACTTTTAATTAGTGATGCAGTGTGCACCCAGCAGCAGCCTCAGAAAAATTACTCTATAATTTTTTTCGTATCTGTGAGGACAATTCTAAATTGCTTAAACCTGTCAGTCACCAGCCACTTGTTTTCCTTAACTATTTTGCATCAAGAAGGATGTTTGTCCTCTGCTCTTCTGTCATCAAACTAGTAACACCATACATCTCTAAAAAGCTAAAAATAAGGTATGGCATCTAGTTTCAGCTGCTAAAGGAAGCAAGGTTTGAGGAAAGGATCATATGGTGGAGACTATGTCTATAATGTCTTGTTTTGATTCCTTTTTCTCCCTTCATTTTCATTCAAAAGGAAAGGCCAGCTGTTGAGCTATTTTCAACAAGGGTCTTCCTTCTACTTTTTTCCTAAGAACATGAAACAGCTAATATTGGCTTTCCAAGTGAAACTACAACACTTGAGCTTGAAGAAACAGGCATATTACATCTCTCTCTGCTATTTATTACCCTGCAAAACGCTAAACAAGGCTATGATCAAACAAAACTGTGGTAATCCAGTCTTCTGGGAGATTTAATTGGCATACTGCACTCTTTATTTTTTTCTACACAATGTCCTGAATTACAGATGTTCAAGAGTTGGGCCTTAAGCAGCAGATAGAGCTTCTTATCATTACATAGAAATGCAGGGAAATTGTATTTGAAACTATTCTTGAAGTAAGAGAAGATATGTCTGTAATGAGATTTCCAAAATTACTGTAGGGAATTCTCTATAGTGGAAGTGCTTTCTTCTTGGGTCATTACATTGCCATAAGTCTTAATTTTTCAGGCATTTTATTCCTTCTCCCTCTGTGTCATGCTTTTTATCAGGGTTCAAATCTGGAAATGCCATTGTCTCTTCAAAACTGCTGTTTAAAACTGAACCATAAATTCAAGGAGATGAACAGAGATGATGCCTTTCTCTGTTAGAAAAACAAAACAAACCAACCAAAACAAACAAAAACATGAAGAAAAGTCAACAGACAGCTTTTCTGTATTTTTCAAAGTAAATCAAAGACTAAAGGAGAAATAAATCTGCTTTATATAAGGAATATGGAAAGAAATCTAATCATGGAAAGAAAATAAGGATCAACTAAAACAAAAAATGGGAGAAGACATTTTGAGTCTTCTATTGAAATTGCAGACAACACATGCCTTTTATGGTTATTAACTCTACCTGAAAACTATTTAAGATTTTTTTACTACTACTCTGATTTTTTACCCGAGTCTTACTGCTTGGTAGAGCAGTGAGTTAGGAATGTTCTGCCAGTTTCCAGAAAAGTGTAGTAACTGAAAACTTATTTCCAATTCCTCAACTGGGACTAATCAACATAATATTTCATCTGAACTAGTTGTTCTTTCATCCTAGTATTACTAATGGTTTATTGATAAACATATTTATTTTGGGTAATCATCTCAGGGAAACAACTCAAGAAAGCTTGGTAGGAAGACTACTGGTTGGTAACCATGAGATCAGCACCGTTTTGGACACAAGAAAAGGCAAATTTACAAAGTGAGGGGTCAGAGCCAGCAATAGGGAATGATTCATAATGTTCACCTTGGTAATGGCTACACTTCCTTTTGCTGTCATTCAAGGATTCAGTGAAACTAAAAGTATAATAAAGGAAACAAAAGCAGAAGAAAAACAGTTGGGATTACCTGCTTTTCCTGATAACATCAGAAAGGGGGAAGAGAGAGTTAAATCAAAAGTAAATATTGTTCCTAGTAATAGTAGTGTGAAATTGGTCCTGAATGTCCTCAAGCTGGGGGGGTGGAGGTGGTGGGAAGGAAGCTTTGAATTGCTTGGTCACAGGAAATCTTGAATAGTCTTCTAGTTGAAGCAGTGGGATGAAAGCCAACCTGGTTTTAAGATCCTTCAGGCCCTTTACATCTCCTAGCAAACTCCATTTCAGCTTGACTTTAAAACATTACCTTCTTCTTTGTCATACTTTGTTCCCATTAAGTATATGCCTCTGCTTATACATGTTCTGAGAGGGTTATGCACATATAAATCCTCTTTTTGTAAGGTCTCTTCTGTTTATCCACAACTCCTCTTACTGTTAAGTTTAACATTTTTGACTCGGAAAAGCTTCAGACCTCAAATTCTTAAGCTCAGGTTAACTATATACCAGGTTTTTTTAACAAAACTTGCTTTACTACTTAATTCACGTACCAAAATAGATCCTTCTGAAATCCCAAACCTTACTGACTGTCCTACTTCTGTAAATTTTCCCTTTAATTTAAATTGAACCTACTTTTTAATCAACTCCATGTTAATTACTTAAAGTTACTTTCACAAAAAAGTACTTCTGGGGAATAGTTGATTAAGAAACATGTCAGCTAAACACATCTAGGAATACAGAGTTCCTTTGGCTATTAGTTGCATTTGTTCTCCAACATATACCTTGAGAATTAAAATTTCTAAGTGTCATAACTGTTGAGAATAGTGTTTCTTTCCATTAATTTTACAGATAACTCTATCCATAGATGCAGTTCTATCTGATTACCTAAATGCAGAGGAGAGTTCTATCATTAATTATCCCAAGTAAATTTCTCCAGCCTTCCAAAAAGTGACCTTGGCATTATTAACACGTTTATTCCTTCTTTTTTTTTTCTTTGTATTTGATCATATACTGTGTTTTTCTGCCATTTTTCCCTTTTTGTCAGTATTTCTGGATAAGTCCAGATGTGTATTTCATACCTCTTTTCTTCTCCAGGGAACTTACTAATCCTTTTGTCTCCAAATGTCTGTTTCCTGTTCTGTGTCACTAGTTCAGAATTCTCTAATTTGCTGTACAGGTTTCTGGCAATAAAGGCTTCTTCGAAAACCATTAAAATAATCTGAAAAATTAGCTAAAAAAATTAAATTGAGCCTATGATAGTAATTCAATTGTCATGGTACCTCAGTGTCTCACTAACATGCAGAAATTTTTAGATTGGAAGGTTGCAGTATCCAAGCTTTGCAGATGCAGATAACCAAGTCAGACAGACTAAATATTTATCCAAGGTCAAACTGGAAGTTCTTATAGAAGGATAAAAATATTCTTTGCATTTTTCAAATATCTCCAGTCCCCTGCCTTAATCAGAATACTTACCCACCCTCCACCTGCCCGCAAGACAGAGTATAGAAATACTGCAGGACTGACTATTCAAAGAGCAATAGGGAAAGACTCTCAATATGCAATGGCCTGTCAAACTTTGTGACAATTCACCCTTCACTTTTTCCTGGTAGATATTGTCACAGCCACCTGTATGCTGATTTGTTTAAAACACAGTTTGTAGAATATGCAACCAAGCATCTGATCCTTAATGTACACATCTAAATTCCTTGAGCTCTTTGAACATTAGAGAAAAGTAACCATCTATGACTTTTTAATTGGCATCAGTTGGCTGTATCATTGTTACTACATGATATATGTTTCAAGGACTTTTCCTCCTGAAGGTAGGTGCATGGATTGTCACTTTACATTTTTTGCAAGTAGCCAGTATCTCATCAGGTTTGCATAGCACATCATTAGCAACATCACACAGTGTGACAGTATATTGTGCCCAAATATAAAATGTTGATTCTTTACCTGAAAATATATTCTTTTTAGGTTGGAAAGCAGTTTCTATATCATAATGCAGGTTCCTGAACCAAAATAATCATGCGGTTTGTCACAAAATTGCAAGCTGACAGACTCTACACAGGAATCTTATACATTTATTCACATCACCAACACATTTCAAACATTTGTCTCTCATTTATTTTGACCTAAGGTCTTCTTAATCCTGTATGAGTGCTAGCAGGCTATGTCCAAGAAACTAATATAGAAACAGATTTTTGATTTAAAGATTTCTTTTTTTCAAATACCAAATATCCATTCCCTCTTTCGAGTTGGTTGAAGAACATAAAAAGTTATGTTGGATCCTATTTATATTTTAAAATTTTATAAATGTTTAAAAGAGGTACAGCTACAATTCATATTATTTGTACTTTGCTATGCCCTCAGACAATGAGAACATGTGCTTACCCACTCCTATTAGTTTGAAGAATAGAATAGACTCTTTGATTTTATGATCGGGTGAGTCTGTTTATCCTCAGGGAAGACATGATTTGGAATCCTGGATTCACTGAAAGCACTAGCAGTAACTTTTGCAGAGCTGGAATCTCTCCCATTGTTCTATACATAGAATTCTATCTTAAATATGCAGGAGATTCCTGACAGTATCTCAGGCTTTAAATTCCACTATCATTTTCTACACCACAGCTCATTTTCTGGTACTGGATAATTTTGAACCAAGACACATGCTTGCAAACCATTGGTAAAGTCTTTCTGAAGCACGATATATATTCAGACTGAAAACTCTCCTAACTCAACAGACTGAATAGACTGAAAATCTTATTATAAATAATGACAGCTGCTATCATTTGTATATCCTATGTTAATAAGAGAACATGCAGATATATTTACTTAAACTTCCTGGCCATAAAAACCTTAAAAACCAAAATCAATTTATATAAAATTTACTTATAAGCATATCTATACATTTACAGGATTATAATTACAGATTCTCCATTTTAAAGAAAACATCATCAAGGCAACATACCTCTCTCTCTGCATTTGAAAATGAAGGTATATTAAACAAAAACTGGGGAACAGGGAAATGCTGGGGGATATATGAGCTGATTTCCTGTAAGAATGAAAAATATTGTTATTTTTTGATCTCCAGAAGTTGATATTCAGATAGGATTTTTAGGAGCAGGATCGATCCTCATGATATCTCACAGCTGTAACAAAGATTCTATAAGGTGGTTTTCTCTGGATATAAATTATGAAACTGACCTTACACTGACCAGAATATCAAAGATCAGATAACGTTTTTGAACGATCTGTTAATTAAACCAAATTGCATTAAACCAAATCCAGAGCATGAATGTGACAATTTGTAACCAACTACCAGTTTCTTATTTGGAGAGATCAAAAATGCTAAGGGTTTTCCTAAGGAGCAACATCCATTATTGTTTCTGAGTGTAAAATTGCTAGTAAGAAACACAAACGAAGACATCTCAAAGGAACAAGAGATGACTTTCAAAATGACCTCACAAACAGCATTGCAAGACCCTCTGCCTCACTGGAAACTTGAAAAACAAGAACAGTATTTCTATGAATCTCTTCTTCTGAGGCCAAAACACATTGTAAAAGTGCAGTCAGAAAACCTGGGAAAGTTCAGTACAATTTATGGAGAAGCCAAAGCTGCAAAACATTAGGCTTGGAATGCTTCAAATTGCACTGAAATTGAATGCATGGGATGTCTTCTTCAAGATACACTCTAGGGACAGGTTTCACACATGCAAAAAATAATATTAAAAAGTACTTTTCTGATTCTTAGAGGTAGCTGCAAAAAACAATATGAATGGGGTCATCCTGCCCTATAAATAGCAGAATCAAAAAAATAATTTAAAAACCCAAACAAACAAAACCAAAAACAAGCAACCCCCCCCAAGCCCACAAAACAAAAGAAAACAAAAACAAAACCCACAAACAAACAAACAAGCAAAAAGCCCCACACCAAGGAAAAGTCCTGGAATACTTCACTTCCCTGTAATATATGTGTGTTTCCTTCAACTTGATTTCTTGTCAAGTTTCTCGCTGCCCGATCTGTTACTGCTGAGGTGGTTATCCCAGGACAGTCCCCTGGAGAAAACTGCCTAAGCAGCTGCCCTAGGGAGCTAACCAGCAAGCTTGTCAAGCTACCTGAGGTCTGGAGGGGTTTGGGCCGCCATCTGCCTGAACAAAGTACGTAATGAGGAGTCTCACATGCTAAAAATCTCTTTAAAAGTTGAATTCAAGATCACAGATTTCAGCAAAAGTATATCTCTCAAGATGACAGCTTTGCTTCCTTGCCACATCTCAGTAGGCCCATTCTCCCTCCTCTCACACCTTTATCCACAGCCTCTCCTTGCTCTGACCACTTGTTGTTGCAGGTCAGCTCTTCCTTAGCCTGTCAGAAACCACTATAAGGTCACACAATGAAGCAAGATAGATCACAACCAATATTCTACTTTGAGTTGTGCAGCATCTGTGAAGAACATTTAGGATTTAGTGAATGTTTCTGGCCCATGGACACTGACAGAACAGAAAATCAAAATCAGTCACAGGGCATCCGTATTTTGCCTGGGTTACTGGAATCACTTGCAGAGGTTGCAAGTGTGGTATGTGAATCAAAGACTCATTTATGTTGGAAAAGACCTCTAAGATCATTGTTAACCTAAAACTGCCAAGTCCACCACTAAACCATATCCCTAAGTGCCATATCTACAAGTCTATTAAATACCTCCAGAGATGGTGATCTAACCACTTCACTGGGCAGCTTTTTCCAGTGTTTGACAACTCTTCCTGTGAGCAAATTTTTCCTAATATCCTATCTAAACATCCCCTGGCAAAACTTAAGGTCTCTTCCTCTCATTCTATCACTTTTTACTTGGTAGATGAGACTGACAACCATCTCACTACACACCAGCAGGCATATCACTACAGTAGGAGGAATGAGAATGCTGAAGTGAGACAATGAGTAAGATCCAACCTGAGGAATGTTTCCTGCCTATGCCTCTTCCATCATTACCACTGCACCCTGAGAACAACTGACCTGTCAGCCTCACCTCTGTGCCTGGGAACATCATGGGACAGATCTTCCTGGAAGTTGTGCTAAGGCACAGGGAGGACAGGGACGTGATTTGGGACAGCCAGCAAGGCTGCACCTAGGCAAGTCCACTCCATCTCCACCTGAAGCAAGTCCTGCCTCACCAAGTTATTGGCCTTCTATGATGGGGTGACTATATCAGTGGACAAGTGATACAGATTCCATTTATCCGGACTTCTATAAACTCTGACACAGTCCCCCACCACAATACTGCTGGAATCAATACAGGCTGGGGGATGAACAGAGTGAGAGTAGCTCTGCCAAGAAGGACTTGGGGGTGCCAGTGGGTGAGAGGCCGGATGTGACCTAACAACATGCACTCATAACTCAGAAAGCCAAATGTGTCGTGGCTGCATCCAAAGCAGTGTGGCAAGCAGGCTGAGGGAGGGTATTCTGTCTCTCTGCTCTGCTCTTGTGAGACTCCACCTGCTATGCTGCGCCCAGCTCTGGGACATGCTGCCCAGGAAGGACATGGACTTTGGAGAGTATCCAAGGGAGGGGCACCAAAGCAATTAGAGAGATAAAGCACCTCTCCTATGAGGAAAGGTTAAGAGAATTGGGATTGTTCAGCCTGGAAACAAGAAGGCTTCTAAATGACCTATTTGCAGCCTTCCAGTATGTGAAGGGAGCCTAAAAAGAAAGATGGAGAGGACTTTTTATAAGGGCATTTAGTGACATAACAAGGGGTTACGGTTTCAAACTGACACTAGGTTTAGGTTAGATGTTTGAAAAAGTTCTTTAATGTGAGGGTGGTGAAGCACTGGAACAGGATACCCATAGAAATTCTAATTGGCCCATCTCTGGAAGTATTTAACGCTAGGCTGGATGGGGCTCTGAACAACCAGGTCAAGTGAAGGGTGTCCCTATACAAAGCAAGGGGGGTAGAATTAAATGATATTTAAGGGCACTTCCAAAACAAACAATTCTATAATTCTATGACCTTAGTGGTGTTTTCCAGCCTAAGTGATTGTATGATTTCTCTTTCCTTGAAGTGACAATATCTGCAGGAAGGGAGAGCCCCAGTGGCTGTGCACTGTTCTTCTGAGAAGGTATGGTAATGTCAGGGGAGTGTAGTCACCAAATGTGGTTCAAGCAAACTTTATTTCACCAGAACTGCACGCTGCCATCACAAAGTCTCCAGAGGTAGTTTTCTTCTCTACTTTTTAATATAAATGATGAATAAATCTGGTGTAATAATTAATGGGAAATCTATAGCTAAACTTAATGGAAGAATAGCTAGGCATGTAATGATATTTAAGTCTGGCATAAAAGATCTTAGTTCATGCATTACAAGCAGGGAAATTACCTGTGCATGTATGCAACTCTAGATTAAAGAAGGGCTACCACGCATTAGAACAGTGCAGCTTTACAATTCAAAAGAGTGTGACCCTAATTTTTTTGTATTTCCATCTTTCTTAATTCCATCTGAGGTCACACTGTCATTCCCAATCACTGTGGTTGCTGCAGACTGACTAAACAGACTGACATATGTGAAGATAAGTCAATAAGAATGGAAAGAATTCACTAGATAAGCAGAGTTTGTTGTTCTGATGTGCTGGGACTGTTAGTATTAATTATGTATTTTTTCTTTTGGTGGTCCCATGAGGAAAATTGGAAAAGTCTAGAGATATTATAAATAACAATCTTGTAATGGTTATCCAACATTTAAAAGGTCTGAGAGAGTTATTTGATTGTTTTCTTTTGTAAAATTATATTTATCTTTGATGGATTGTTTTCACTTTTTCTGACCTTGATATAAAAACTAAGATTCACTTTTCTGAGTGCCTCTTCCAAATAACCTTGCTGCAGCCAACAAACAGCTCTAAATGCCATCACAGAACACCTATGAGAATTAAAAACAGTTAAGACATCAGGTCTGGCCCACAAGATGTAGTTTCACAGTGCTTCCCTTTCACATGACTGTTACACCTCTGTAATTGTACCTCTGAAGAGTCAAGCCTCACCCAAAGCTTTACAGCTTAGCTCTGCCCCAGCTTGTCTGGAGCACATTAGTGACAGAACTTGGCTGCCATCTGACAGAACCACTGTCCTCTGAACTCCCTTCATGGATACAGATTTAAATGGGAAATCCCTCTACCACTTTTTTTTTTTTCCTTCCCTCTTGAATTTATTATAAATTTCACCTCCATTTCACACTGAGCCTTAGTAAAAGATTCCTGTCCTTGCTAGAGCTTGCTAGTCCTAAAACTGTAGAGTCTGTGCTTCTGCTGTCTGTCTAGAAGCTCACTGATATAGATAATATTTTTGACCTGCCTAATGCTGTTAAATAGTCCCTCCTAGTCTGTTTACAGTTTTCTTGCCAATCTGGGATCAGAACTTTCACCTTTTGCCCCACTTCATATGTCTAAGCCTTAACTTGTCAATCGTACCAGATTTTCTGTTTTTGACGTGTTTCAGCAAGCTTATTACGGTGTGCTAAGGCCATAAACCCACTTCCACTACTGTGGAATTTCAGCACATGTGGTACTACTGACTCCTCTGATAATTCCAGCATGATTTTCTGTTTGTCCCTCCCAAGATCAAGGAGCTCTCTCACCCTTCTGCAAACAGAAGCATGTAAGGAGCATAAACCCCATGGTCTCTTTTGAGACCCCTTGACATGTAAGCAGATATTTCTATGGTTATTTATCTTTTTATCCCTACTTCGGCTTTGTAAGTCTCAACATGACTTTGGCTGTCCAAGTAGGCCTTCACAAACTGCTCTCAATTCTCTTGTCTTCGCACTGCTGGTAATGATACAGAAGATCTAGAAACTTCAGTCCCAAAATCACTTTCAGAGTACCTTGAGGGTGCTTAAAATACACTTGTGATTTGTTTGTACATTTGTTGATAAATTTCATTCTCTAACCCATCTCAAAGGACCATCCCAACAGATGACTATGTAATTCAGATTGTACTCAAGAAGGTATAAAATATTTTATTTTTAAATACAGAAGAAATTATTCAGTAAAACAGCACCTAATATTATCTATGACCAAAAACAAATTAAATGGGAAGCTGAAGAGCATACAAGTTGGTAAGAGACCAAATAAATCTTTACTTGATCACTTGTTTTGCCTCTAACATTGTAAAATACCAGATGAGGCATTTTGATACACTGCAATGTATAATTATTAAACTTCACTCATGTGAAGTTTCTTTACAACGCCCTTCGTAGTATTTTTGAAGCAGGAATCTCTCTTTTTTAAATAATATATTTTTCTTTTTATTTCTTTAATTTGATCTCAAATGAAGAATAAGCCAAGTTCATAGCCTTCAAAGACTACTTTTAGATTGAAAATTAATTTAAAGTTAGTAAGGTAATGGAGAAATATTAAGGCAGAGGAATTGTCTCAAAAAGGCCACATAACCTGGGATATTGGAGTTATTTCTTTTCTGTTGATTTTGGTCATCTTCTGCACAGTATTTAAAAACATATAGTACACATTGTACTAATATCTTGGAGAAAATAAGTATTGGAAAGATCCCATAAAATAAGAATAATTCTGTCATATGTCATACTTCTGTACAAACATAACATCTTACTAATTTTGTCTTCTATGAACTTGTGAGGGTCCCAACTCTAAATAACAGCTATATTTAACTTTTTTGTGTTTTTTTTTCCTATAAAATGCATTTTGTTTATATTGAGTCATTTAAGTCACTGCTTTGTACACGTGTGTAGGAAGAGTCTGGCAATACTTTTAATCTTGTAATTATGTAACTTAATTTCACATCTGAAATTTTTATCATGCAATAGTAGAAAGACATTTTTAATCTGAGGAGCAAAAGGAGATCTTATTCAGTGTGAAATCAGATTGACATGGTAACATTTAGATTAATGCATTTTTTGTTAATTTTAGAAGACTTATTTCCAAAGTAATTTACCATTTCTGTATTTGTTGATATTGCTTTTTAATGTGACATGCATTTCCACAACAGATGATTAATGTCATTTTTTAAAAAATTATTTCACCTAGACAGGTGTTTCCTGTATGTGTTTGACATGAAATTAAACATTGCTCCAGACAGCCTGTTTGTAGCAAAGCCAGTTAATTTTATTAGAACATTTAATCACAGATCAACAGCATAATAGAAACACAGCCTATGTGAAGTAGATATTTAACAGAACTTCCTAATGTGGAAGAATCTGTATAGAGGAGTGAAGTACGTGGGTTTGTAGCTGCATCCCATAAATGCATTGATGTGGCATGTTGTGTTTTCTGAATTTAGAGCTGAAGTCATGTTATTTGCTTACCTAAAAGAATTTTGATACAAGATAGGTATTTTTGACTGGAGAATATTGATAGCTTTTACTTTTTCTGATGTATCATCTCCCTAACCTAAGGCACAGTTTCAAAGCAATGTACTATGAATTATAATAGACTCAATATCTTTGGTTTTGGGGAGTCCTGCACTGTTCTAATGTTTGGTAGCCCTTCTTTAATCTAGAGTTGCATACATGCACAGGTAATTTCCCTGCTTGTAATGCATGAACTAAGATCTTTTATGCCAGACTTAAATATCATTACATGCCTAGCTATTCTTCCATTAAGTTTAGCTATAGATTTCCCATTAATTATTACACCAGATTTATTCATCATTAATAAATTAGATCTCTGTGTTCTGCCTGAGACTTCTTGGGACTCATGAAATAGTTGAAGAAAAAGCTTTAATGTAGCCCTGGTGATTGCAGGGTAAATGTAGAAATATTCAGTTGTTTTTTGTTTTTGTTTTGGTTTCTTTTTTTTTATTATTATTTTGAAATACTAGTTTATGTATATGGACTAATAACAACTTAAACCCCTGTGATGATTGATGTTTTTTGTTGGCCCGTCATCTCATTGTATAGAAGTTTGTTTTAATGAGTTTCTCTAATGAATATTTTATACTGATACTTGGATGAATGGCATATGGTAAATGCAAGGTAAATTACAGCTCTTTAAATAAATATTTTTCATAAATTATTTATTTTGTGATGCCTGTATTGGTTAGATGTCATGTCAGATGAAGACTGGAAATTATTTACTCTAATACTTATTTGAGAGTTGAAAAAGTAAAAGACTTTTAATTATTAACAACCTTCCAATATACTCATGTAATTTATGGGAAACTACCATAAATTGTATAAGATTACAATTTTGTGGGGACAGTTTTATTTGTATCATGCAAAATAGAATAATCTCTTGTGTCTTTACAAGAACTTTCATTTATTCATACAAAAAAATATTATGCTATTTCTGCCAAAACCTATTTTGATTAATTCTGGCTTCTGAAAGACTATGAGTTCTTGTCAATTATCACTATTTCCATTATTAGTCCCTGGTTATTTTTAATGGTGCCAGAAATTAAAGTTAAAAATCAGCAAAGACATTCGTAGTGGATTGAGTATCTTTGTTTGGAGTCCACAACTTTTACAAATGAAATTGCAGAATATAGGTATTTCTGTGTATAGTAATGACCCAGTTCTAGATCCCCCACTGAATTATTCCTATTTTTGTTAATCTCAGTAAAATTAAAGGAAGCTGAAGGAATTTTAACATCTTTCAGAACTGAACCATTTTTTCTTTCAGCTACGCCAATGCCTACCATATAAAAATAAATGACAAAGTTGCAAGACAACTGCTGGAACGCTTAAGATGAAAATGTAACAGGGTCTAGATATTGTATCTTTAAATGTGCCATGTTCGAGATGAATATAAGTTATTCGTGGCCACCTGAAGATAGCTGGATTTTATCTTTAGACATAACCTACTATGCATACTCCTACTTACGAGGAGCTAATTTCATGACCAATATATTCCATATGATTTTTAGAATAAACAGAGCAAAAACCATAAGTAAATCACATATGTTTTCAAAAGATTTTTATATGTCTGTAATCTAAATTCCTAATTTATCGTATCATTCTGATGTGGAATTTTTTGTCATACATATACATCAGGTGTCTACTTTGCACACTGCTCAGAATGGTGGCTAAATGCATGACCTAGTCTTTAGGAAATAAAATATTTCCAAAATACTAAAAATCACTGTCTTTTTCATAAGTCTTTGGTAAATATTTTATGAAAAAGGTAGATCATGGATATTGATTATACAAACTAAGTGAAAGTGTTAAGGATTCAATGATCTTAGAAGTCTTTTGCAGCCTGTGCAATTCTGTGATTCTGTGCCATGTGGTAGGTCTCTCATTGAGAGGAATGACATGTGTTACGTCCTTTCTAATGACCAGTTCAAAACTGAACTGGTCTGTTATGCCTTGCAATTTTCTTCAAGGAAAGCTAGTGTTCATTTCTTCAGTAGACATCTGTCGCAACTGATATTTAGAGTTGACTAAAGTAAAATCCTCAATAAATATATTTAATACAGTCAAACACTTCTGTTACATTTGGACTCCTCACATAAGGGCCATATTGGACTATAAATCATGTAGAAGATAAGAAAAAAACTCATTTTAGGCATATTTTAAAAGCGTCTTAATTTTCTTCCAGTGTTTTGCCTGTGGTCCCGTGTGTTTTAATAGGACTGATAAAACAAAAGGATGACATTTTTCTTGTCTACTTGTGACCTAAGCTCCAATCCAGAAAACAACAAATATTCAGAGCACTATAATCAGAATTCCTAGCTAAGCAGAAATAAGAGGTGTGGCCTTAAGTGTATGTTATTCAATATTGTCTTGTTTCGTTTGTAGGCCAACTGTGCAGACAGTAGGCCATTCTTTCAGTCTCACACTAAAACCCTTATCTGAAACAGCAGGTCTCCTTTTCAACAAATCAACACTAATCAGAGACCAAGACAAAGAAAAAACTCTTCTAGTATTTTTGGAACTTCCTTTTCTCAACCCTTAAAAACCAAAACAAAAATGCATACTCTATTCCGTGAAAATGAATTTTGCTCATATTTTAAAAAGTTTAAAGACCATCTCTAAGAGACATAGATGGGTACTGAAATGATATTGCTGTAAATATTTATATGTGAATAGCCTTAAAAACTATTCAAAGTAACAGTAAACTCCATACATTAAGGCTGTCAACAAACTGGGGCAGCCATTCATACGGAAGTCATATATAAGCTGTGTTTCCTGTTTTGTTTTATTTAATTTTGGTTTCTTCCCAACTATACCTCCTCTTCTGAAAATGCTGACCTGTGTCTACTCCCAATCCCTTTCCAAAATTACACGTCATATTGGAAAATTCTGCTTTAAATATTGACTGTAGTTTTCTGTTATTACAACCTGATGTTCTACT
The DNA here is from genome assembly GCA_013397315.1 of Donacobius atricapilla. NCBI lineage: Eukaryota > Metazoa > Chordata > Aves > Passeriformes > Mimidae > Donacobius > Donacobius atricapilla. Next base: position 372,647 of record WBMY01005406.1, on the reverse strand, counting down.
CTGTCTTTAGAAACTTCAGTTGTGTTAGTAGCCTTATCTTTTTGTGAATGTTTTCTGTTCAAGGTTTTGATTTTTCTTCTTCTGGATTCTACTAAGTAAAGAATCCCCTTCCAATAAGTACAAAAATCTCACGCATGAATGTGCATGTATAAACTAGGGATGAGTATGTGTTACAGGTTCCCCTCTGTGCTAGATCCACAGGAAATATATGTCTGTTATAGCCACAGCTACAGGGGATTGGTTTGTTTTCTCAAGCTGTAGTAGCTCATGCTGTTAGCTCTGGAGGTGCCTGGTATAAACTACAGTGAGTTATTCAAGATGGTATCTCTTATACAAATGCACAGATGTCCCCACAAACATGCTCATTGCTCTTACATAGTTCTGCAGCGCAGACTGGAAGTCAAAGTAGACTTTGGGTGAAAAAAGGAAAAATTACTCTATATGTTATTCTCCTGAGGAGAATGGATCTGCAGAAGCTGTTCCATTGACACACTCTTTCTGGAGTGTATGTTTCCTCCCTATCTGCATCACCATGATGTCTGACCAGGAACAGTTTAACATCCCAATATTTCTTACCAATGAGATCTACAGATCGTTTTTAGAGACAAGGCTTTGCATTAAAGCTGGTAGCTCAGCTGGAAACTATGTTGTCTCCAGAGCCAAGTGTGTTGCTGCTCAAACATCTTTCTGTGCTGGTAAGCACTTGTAGTTTGCCGCCAGGGGCTCCTTAGACTGTCAGGCCCTGACTGTCAGTTGTGTGGGGAAACACATCTTACAAGAGCCAGAAGACATTGCAGAGAGAGTGCAGACATCATTAAGAGGTATGATGGGACAACAGAAAGCATGGAGGGTTGAAATATGAAAGTGTTCAGAGTCCAGGAAAAGACTTGGAAAAGAAGGGACAGAAAGCTTAAGTGGGAAT
>WBMY01005406.1:339225-369225 GCA_013397315.1 Donacobius atricapilla | reverse complement strand
TAATAATTTGCTGTTGCTCTTTTTGCTTGCCTCCTTAGTTCATATTCAGAGAGACCAGATCAAGCAAAGTGCTGAATGCCTTCAGCTTCTCCTGAGGTCAATAGGAGTCAAGGACACTCAATAGAACGGAGGTGTTTAGTACCTCCAAGTCATGTAAAGCATTAATGTATTCATCACAATCCTTAAATCACCAATAAAGCTCATATTTTTTAATTTTGAAGGAGTCATTTTTTTTTTCAGCACTTTCAGTTTTTTCCTTGTTTTTATTATTATCTTACTCTATTGTTTGCTTTAAATTCTTTTGGAAATTGTTTACTAGGACTGGGGGGTTTGCATTTGGTCTTTTTTTCCTAGAAAGTATGTTCTATCTCATTTTCTCATGAAAAATAAAATCACAGCTTTAAAAAAAAAAAAAAATCTCTGAGTTCCAGTGTGAGAATCAGTTCCAGGTGAAATCTGCTTGGTTTTCTCAGTGTAGCCCCCAGTACAGCAACGCACATCACAAAAAGTAACACAGAATTTTCTGTAATCAAAAGCTTTTGCCAATCTTAAAGACCCAACTTTTTAATACACCTGGAGTCTCAATTGTAATCATACTCTAGAGTGGTTATCCTTTCAGCTTAGGGTTAAAAAGCTTTGACAGAACACCACAGGGAAGCTTGGATTGCCCTTACCTACATTGTACCCAGCCTTGGGATAGATAAATACAGTCTCATTCTCTAATGCTTCTGACTGCCTCCAGGAACACTATATTTTAAGAGAGGAAAACATGAATCCTGTATTTCAAGAGAGGTGGAACTAAGCCATTGTTCACTCCCCTTAAAAAGGATATTCAGTGGCCAGTTCAGATTGCCCTAGGGACACCTAAAGCTGCATTAAGTACTTGTGAAAGTGAAAATCCACTGGGAACCCAATTCCAGTGTTTAAACCTCAGCATGAGAAGTGGAGTTCCTAGCAGGGTTCACTTTTATATGTCTCTATAACCAGGTTCAAAACTTACAGTACATGCAGTAAGGATCTGCTATTCCTGCTAACCTACAGAAACACTATGAAGAGACAGCCCCTTAGAAAATCACTAACATGAAGAGGAAAAAGCAAACACCTATTTAACTACACCATGACAAAGGCAGGAGAAACAATGGCTATTCAAGAACTGACAGCTCACTTTTACTAAGTTATGCACCTTATGCTGTTATAACACTGATTTATGTTTTAATTGATGAAAGATAAAAACCCCAGGCTTATTCCTGAGCTGTGTAATAAATAAAGCTGAAGAGAAAAAAAATCTGTTCCATTTCATAAGAACTGGAGGATTTCCAACATTTGCTTTTGTTTCACCTTGGATACTCCAGAGGGGCTATGGTTTTGAAACACTGTACATTCAGAATGACCAGTGGCTGAAAATTATCACCTTAGCTCAAAAAATAAACAATACTACTCATTCATGGGTTACAGGACCACTGATGTCGGTGTGTTTGGATTTAACACAGCAGCTTCAAGACCTGTTAACATTTCAATTCATATTTTGTGAATTACAATAAATATAGGTGCTGAAGTTCCTGCTTTGTCAAAATATATCTCCTAGGTATAGGTCCATGTACCTCATTGTTATTCTGTGAAACCAATGAGGGGAATGGCTGTTACTGAGATGGGAAAGCAGACCTGAACATCACCAGATATCATTTTATTATTTGAAACTATCTCTTACCAGCTCTTTACTTCAGCCTAATATAGAACCTATATTTAAACATTTTCCCTTCTGGATTTTTTGGCAGTTCCTTTAAAAAAATTGCATTGAAACAGCAAATTTTTTCCTGGTAACGCATAGATGTTATTAATTTGCAGACCTGTATTCTTTTGCCCATATTTAGTGTTTTGTTCTAACTCTGCTTCTCAAGCATAAACTGGCTGTTAAAAGATATTTGATAATTCCATCAGAAATGTCTCCTGTTGCTTTCTCTCTTGGTGACTCTGAACAAGGTCACAACCTTGCCTGCCACTCATACCCATAATCCAGCCACATTCACCAATTCCATTTGCTTTAGATTTTTTCCCCACTATATGTTTTCAGATTAACCTTTAAAATGTTAACTCTTATCTCCCCCAGCCCACTCCAAAACCAAAACCACAAAGCACACACACAAACACCCAACATCAATAACAAAAAACAACCTTAGCCGTATTTTGTTGTTTTCCTCAAAACCCAATGAACACATTCTTATCTTTTATGCAAAGAAGCTGGATGACAACAATATCAACTTCCTCTTCTATATCTCAATTAAATATTAGCTGTTATTGGTCTCAAAATTCTTTCTCTGAACTACCCTTTTCCTTCTTGACTTCCATTCCATAGTGAGAGACTGACTTTTATGTGCCATTTGCCCACGGTACTTATTGCCTATTTCTTTCATTTTCTGCTATCTAGTCTTCCACCTATTCCTGCCAGCTGGGAGATGCTTCCCCTAGCCATGAGTAAATGCCTTTAAAATCCCTTTGAAAGTTGTCTTTTAAAATTTTCAGCAATACAAACAGAAATGTTGACAACAGGCTACAGGTATTCTAAAGTCATAGTCTGCTGACAAATTCTGTTCCCCACCCCTCCTTCTATTATCCTTATCTGCTATGTTTTGTTATAAAACCCTTGGCTGAAGGGGAGGGCATTATTTTTCTATATGTTTATATAGTATTCAGCAAAATAGTGTCCTGGTCTACGATCTCAGCTGCCAGGGACTCTGGTAATGCAAATAATATAAGTGGAGCACATGCTCCTTGGGCACAGACCACATGTGAGGTAAATAGGATTACATCCTGCAGGTTAAAACTAGCCTACTATGGTAATACAAAAATGTATACCGGCCACATGACCCAAGGGGATCTTCTTGACTGCCTCTTGATAACGCAGGCTGCAGAGCGGTTGTCTGACCAAAGGAGAACTAAGCCGCTCTTGAATTTCACACCTTAAAACATCAATGCTACTGAGGCAGGAGAAATTTCCCGTTAAATGATTCACAGACTTAATCCCTTTGATATTCGATTGGCTGACCACAACTTAGCACAGCATGCTGCTGGAGTACATCTTTAGCTCTGACTCACAGAAAGATCTCATTCCCCCTGGAATTCTGATGCAGAGACTGGGATTAAAACCAGATCTCACAGGGATGGGGGGAAGGTACAAGACTGCGACTGGCAAGATCTGGTTTATTAACTGCCATATTTTAAAAAAAGTCTTTATCTTAGTCTTGGAAAAACTATTTAATTTCTTAAAGTTTTAATTCTTCATCTGTGAGCTCTCTCAATGAGCCTTTACTGTGTCAAGCTGTGAGCTATTCAAAAAGTAGGCGCTACAGAGCTCCTAACACTTTCCTGTGCAAATATCGAAAATGTATCTGTTAGGGATATAAGCAGACCTGAGAAAAAGGAATTTAATTCTTCTAAACAAAATAAACAATTTAAGTGTATCAGAAATGTCTCTTNAAAATAAAAAAATAAAATAAAATAGCAGAAAGAAAAATACCAAGAAAAATAAGAATAAAACCCAAAAGACAGAATATAGCATTTCCAGTGTATCTGTAGGCACTTTCAGCACTGTCCATAGTGAGAAATACAGGTTTTCCTGATGTATTGCTAAGGAATATTAAACGAATTCTACAAAACCAAATTGTACAAAAAAACTTCAGAAGAAATACTCCTATTTTCTTCTTTTTCTAATACTTTCATTATTCCTGCTTCAGCTTCCAACAAAATCAAGGTTATTCTACTGGCCACCATTAAGTTGCTACAGCAATATAGATTATGAGCAAATCCAGATACTTAAAATCACCTCTGAAAACATGGCTGAACTCCCCAAACTTTCCTGTGACCACAAACACACCAACCTGACTGTCAAAGAGAAAGCCAAAGAAATCCACCACTAGATAAGAAAAAAGAACTCTATCATGTTTCACACTGTCTTCACTGTTAAATCTTTGTCAGTGCCCTTTCCTGACACTAACATTGTCAAACACGAAGTCCCAGGTATGGTGCCACTCAGTTCAGACCCTGGTGCTCCCAGGCACAAAGTGTACAGTGTAGACAAGGTGGTGAGGGAGCTTCTTCTAACTGCATTGCCAAGATCTCTTCCTATCCTCGGGAAGTATGAGTTTACAGGGCTCCAGCAAGCTGAGACTGGTGCCTGCTGCAGCCAAGAGGGAGGGGAAGAGTCCTTGTATAATCAGGCTCTGGTCTCAAGTAAAGTAAGCAGCAATTAACTGCACAGCCTTCCAGACAAGGCAGAAACCCAAATACAAGTGCATGACTTGGGAAGCAGCCAGCAGGCAGTTCACACGAGTGGTAGTGTTACCTGCCTTGTCCCAGAGCACTCAGCTGGGAGGTCATACTGTGGGTTGCTTTCTCCATGGAGACTAGGGTCCCATAATACTGCAAGGGAATATGTGCTTTTCTTGGCACCACTAATTGCTACTTATCAACTGATAATTCTGCTGGCTTTTTGAATGGTTCAGGACTTTTTTCCTCCTCTTGTCCACTTCCTCAGTGTGTTTCACTGACCTCCAAGCACTCAGCTAAGGGGCACTGATGTCTCCCACTAGACTGGTAGTTACTTGGTGTCTGACTAGCAGTAGCAAGTTCCAAATGTGTGCAAGAGTTGATAGGAGCCTGTGCTCTCTGCTTCTCAAATACATAATACCTCGCAGCTGAAACTGAGGCACATGAGTGAACCAGGCCAGTTCATTTTCCAGGCTCAAAGGCAAAGTCTCTTTTCCAAGTAATGCATTCAAAGTTCATATAGCTTCTGTTAATATAAGGGAACAGTTTAAAAATACTGACTGAGTAAATATCTATACCTGTATAATTAATCATTTGATCTACAATGTGACAAGCAATGGACAGATTCACAATGGGCTTTCTTTAATACCATTTTATCAGAGATACCACAAATTTTGCCATCACTGTGGAATATTCCTGCAATCCTGTCACATTGTATCTTATAGCCTGTATTATTTTTAACATTAATACTGGGACAGTAGACCAGTTTTTGTCATTCTTCATCTAAAGGCACCAAAGATAATTATTAAAATATATCTGTGTGTGAAGATAAAAATCTTATATTGCACAACCCTGTGATGGGCTATATAAACTTCCCATAAATATTACACTCTTCCTCCTTTGTGTATAGACAAAGGTATTTTTCAAACCATATTGTTTTTAGATGGTTAAAGAAAGACAAAGAGACAATATCACACAGGAAGTGGCAAGAGAAATGGAAATCTGCCTCTGTTTTACACTCATTTGGGTTGATATCAGTAGCTTTGATCATTGCATTCCAGGGATATCATACGCACATATTACATTTCTGCTGGGGAAAGTGCCTCTGAACCATGCCTTTTGTGTTACTGCAGAGCAGAGAAACAGCCGAGAGAGACAAACACCTGAATCTGTTTCTCTTTTGCAGGTCTTAATGGAGCTGCTTCTGCTATTTCACCTCCCTAAAGTTAAATGTACAAAAAACCCCTGCTGTATTTCATGATAAACTAAGCATGTTCACAGAAGCACAGAATCCGGAAGCGATAAAGTTAGAAGAGATGACAGTGGGCCATCTAGTCCAACTTCCCTGCTCAAGCAGGATCATCCTAGAGTACATGGCACAGGGTTGTGTCCTGATGGTTTTTGAATATCTCCAGGGAGGGAGACTCCACAGCTTCTGTGGGAAATCTGTTCCAGTGCTCAGTCCCATACACAGTGACTTCCTGACATTCAGGTGGAACTTCCTGTGCATCCCTTTCTGCCCATTGTCTTTTGTCCCATTGCTCAGCACCACCGAGAAATGCCTGACACCATCCACTTGTCATACTCCATTCAGGTATTTATAGGCATCGGTGAGCTTATCTTAACTTCCTTAGCTTAACTGACTCTCTCGGCTTAACCTCCTCAGCCTGTCCTTGTAATGGAGGTGCTCCAGTCTCCCAGTCACCTTGGTCATCCTCCTCTGAACTCTCTCCAGGAGCCTCATGTCTCTCTTGAACTGAGGAGCCCAGAACATAGCTTCCTTGGCCTTGTGACTGCTTCAGCCTTATTAAAAGCAAACTCGTCCTGCCTCAATTCATCTGCATAAGTCACATACCATAATTTTGAATGTCTGAAGACATAGACTCTGACCACTGTCATGCTGTTAATTGCGGTTTGGCTTAGAATGGTGCAAAATCACCAAATCAGCCAAACAAGCGATATTAAATGAAGTGTGAGCTGGTTGAAAGGAAAAGAAATCAAAATACTAATAAAGAATAAGGTAAGGGCAAGGACAAACAAAAAGTTTTAGAAATACTGTAATGGTCATTTATTTAGATGTCAAGAAGTGTCTGAAAAGGATGCCACTTGTGGTGATATACACTAGGATCACAAAAACCCAGAGGACAGATGTGAATGCTCTGATAGACATTGTAATGAAAGAAAGCTCAAAAGCATGTATAGAGAAATTAACTAATAAAGCTGGTGGAAAGAAGCCGTGGAAAGGGCATAATTTCAGCTCTATTGCTACTGCCTCAGTGATAGAGGAAAATTAAAAACAAACAAAAACAACCTGAAAAAACAAGAATATTTAGGACTGAATAGCAGATGTCTGTGAATGAGTGATGGACATCGAATAGTATCATAACTGTAGTCTTTGCGTGTGTTGTAACTCGACATCAAATGCACATGATTTAGAATGAACCAGCTAAAGACAACACGACAATACAAAGAGTGTTCCTGCTTTCTTTTCCCTACATTTTCAAATAGCTCAGGCTGAACCGTGTGATGAAAGTTTGATTAAAAATATATACTGATATATATAAAAATATATGCCAGTAGTCTGGTAGTTGTTGGTCACAAATATACGATTGGTTGGTTGCAATTCATCTATAACTATTAAAAGTATAAGTTGAATTCTTGCAAAGGTGCGCTCACTTATACATCTGGGCTTCCCAAGAAATATGGTCTTTATGAAGAGTCAAAAATGTCCTCCATTGTTTTCATAAACCAAGGTTTTCCTCAAGCCTATGGAAGATACTTCTCACTGTTAAGCTTTGAAGATTCAGTGCAGGACAGCTAGTGGCAATTCCTTGACCATGGGATACACTAAAACAGCATTACCAATGGTGAATGATGTGCTCTATCAATAGGCCTTTAAAGGAGAATATATCTCTTTTCACTGAGCAAGAAAAGAAAAGATGTAGGTATTATGTATTTAAACTATGTATTCTGTGTCCCTGTTCCAAATATTGACTTACACAGCTATATCAGATAAATCAAAAAATCTGCATTTCATTCATATGATAAGACTTGGAAAATGTGTTGCTAGTCACCTAAAAAGACAAGTTTATGTACAATATCTTGAAAAACTGTTTGACAACAGAAGGTCGGATGTGACATATATTTGACATCCTAAAACCTCAAACTAGTAAAACTTTGAGGTCAAGCAAAGGTAAAATCAGAGTAACCCTCTTCAGATTTTTATCGTGTATGATAGAACCACAAATAAACTTTAAGTTCCTCAGCTTCTAACATGTCTGAACTTGACTGAAAGCTAAAGAGAAAGCTTATCTATTGATTTTCACGTGTAAGCTAAATGGTAAAATAACCTTGACTCATTAAAGATGTCAGTGTTGTAGATGATTTGGATATCTTTGCCATTTGAAAGTAACATATGGATAATTTACTCAAGTTGAGTTATTCTTAAGTAATTTGCAGTGCTGCAGAGCTTCAGATTTTTCACCTTCATGATTACCACGAATACTCTAGCATTAATCAAAATATTCAACATAGGAACGAAAAGCTAGTCTATTTATTGAATCTGCACAAAGGATAATATGTCTTTTTACACTTACAAGTTTTACGGTGGGTTACTTATTGAGATTTTGCCAGTGCACGCACAAAAAAAAAATGTTATAAATAGTAATATATGATTAAAAATTGCAAATTATTTTGCAAATAATAGGTCCATTGTAAAACATCCAGAATGCCTTATGACAGTGTCAGTGCTTGTCTTATGTTGTATAAATATTACCTATCTAGCCTGTCACCCCTAGTCTGTGAGACAACCAAGATTTTATTTCTAATTGGTTTTTTTATTACTATCAAATAAAAAAGCTCTCTTCATAAAAAATTATTAGGGCTGTTTCACCAGAAATGTTGTGATGTGGGATTGCACCTTTTCCTAGGTAAAGTTGCCATCTCTCCTCTTACTGAGAAAGAATTACTCTTTCTCCACATTTGGCAGAATTATTTCAGCTATGTATCTTGATCTGTTCGGCTTCTTACTTAAAAGAGTAAGCCAAAGTTGAAAAGAATTAATCAGAGTGCATGGGATAATGAAAGAGTAGGTGTGGTAAAGAAGGTTCCCTTATAGGAAAAAATATGTGCTCAGACATACTTCAGATGTGACCCTGATATTCATACTCTACATACGTAAGCTTTGTAGTTATTTACAAGTTATTTACAATTTTCAAAGGCTAAAAATAGGCCTTCCTTATCCTAAGGCTTTAGGGCAGCTTATTCACCTAAGTAGATAATCTGTGATCCCCTAAGTATGAATATGATACTGAGAGTGCAAGAGTTTGTGTAACAGGATTTTTAAAATCACAGAGGATGATGCTCATGCAATATTATCTTTATATCTAGAGTATTTGTAACTTCTGCATGTGAAATTTCAAGTTTTATACAACACCACTGGTGAGGATTGGATGGGTGGAATAGACAAGGTCTTTCTGATATCCTCAATCTGAATAAGGCAATCCAATAAGGCTTTAGATAGTGCCAGTTCTTGTCACACCACTCCTGAGATGGTATTTTTAAATGATGTGTCAAAAGTATGGCCAAGACATTTGAACCTGAGCATGCTTCAAAATCAGAGTGCCACTAGCTCGTATGCAGATGCTTTGCAGTCTCTTCAGATGTTCTCTTGCATTTTTGTATCACATGTGAACTGATAATGGATTTCAAAACAACCAAATGTAAATTAATTAATCTTGGTTCTAAAATCCCTAGAAGACCGTGTTCAGAATTTGGCTAAAAAAGGCAGCAGTGCCTAGAAAAGGAGGGAAAGGGTGAAGCAGTCTGGGTGAGTGTTCCTTAGGGTTCTAAAGTTATAAAAAAATTGCATTTCCAGGGAGACATATGATTAGAGAGTTTAGATTAGGAAGCCATTGGTGAAACTGCAGGAATATATAAAGTAGAATCTGTGTCTGTGCTCCTGCGGTGCTTGAGTTATTTGGAACACTACATACACATCTAGAAATGAAGATTTGCTGCAACTCATGGTGCTTCTAATTAAGTCAGACTGTGGTTACAGACCTGTGTCCAGAACTGTTTTCCTTTGCTTGAATTATGTTGGATCTCTGCTAGGAACGACTCTCTATTAAGTTATCATTTTGCTAAGGAGTACTCAGTGGGACTTTTAAGATTCCTCTCCAAATACAAAAGGGAATACTTGGTCAAGAATCCAGCACTAGCCAGAGTCAGTTAACAGCTCTGCAGCGGGTTTTTTGCCCCGCAAAGAATCACATCAAGGACAGTATACAAAAGGAAAAGTCAACCTGTCTGAAAAGGAAAACAATGAAAATAGCTTTATTTGGTAAAAATAAAAAACTTCAAGGCTTGTCTTCTCATGAATTTCTACTGAAGAAAAACATAAGGTGGTGTCTGTGGCCCAAGTTAGGAGAGAAGCTGACTGAATATTGACAGACACCATAAAAACTGGTTTAAAAGCTTGATGTTTTGAGGAAATATACTGTTCTTAGAACAAACATTATTGCAGAATGATACAAACTACACCAGGGAAATCAGCTAGAAGGGCGAGTGCTCTCTGAATGTGTGGCAGCTTTGAAGAAGTTGGCAGGAGTGTATCTTTTTGGGACAGTCATTGATCAGGTATTGTGGGACAGGAATGTTTATGACATGTGAAACTGTCATCTGTAAAAGCTTGCAACCTGTGCACAGACATCCATACAAACACAAGTACTTTAGCATTTGGAGCTTAGAAAAGAATAGTCTTATAAAACTTCATTGTAACAGTAGGGAATATATTTTTGAAGTGACAAAGTACACAGGTATTTTGGAAGAAACCTTTTATATTTTTTTTTCCCAAGTATCCATCTGAAGCAAGTGAGGGAGTAGCCCCCAAATCAAACTGTTGATGGAAGATGTATTTATACTACGTATTTATACTATATTATTTTATGAGATACAAGTTTGTGGAAAAAATTTGCCTTCACCACAGATGGTGATGAAGTTGTTGGTCATCCTTCCTATGGATACATTCTCCCAAGGAAGATGATCACAGAAAAACATGCATGTCCAGGAACTTATCTTGGTATCCTACATGTGATAAATCCAAATTCAGAGTTATTTTTACTGAGTATTTATTAAAAAGAGAAGATAATAATGCATAAGAAGAAACATGAAGCAGGTTACATAAACTTGGCAGGACTTTTCATTTGAATAGACAATTAAAGCTAAGCATTAAACCAATTTTGCAAGGATAGAATGTAGCAGAATACAAAAGGTAGTACAGCACATTAAAGATTTGTTTGGCAGATATTACTCAAAATCATAAAGCCTTTGATATTTATGGATTTAAGTTGTGCCTGCAACAAAGTTTTGATGCTGCTAGAGGTGGGCATCTGACAAAATACCTATTCGAACCAGGAAGCAGCATCAAGGGTTCCATAAGCATTCAACCACAGGAAAAATTGTTTCTTTTGAATGTAATTTCATGAAACTAATTTTGAAACTATCTGAATTTCTAACTAGACTAAAGAGAACATTTCACTAAAAATAGATAAGATAGTATCAGGCATCTGAAGGCAAACCTCCACCTGCAAGGAGCAGGGAGTTGGGTTCAATGATCCCTATGGCGCCCTTCCAGCTCGAGATACTCTATGATAATATGATTTTTTTTATAAATAAAGTGAATTTCTGACTTTAAAATTTTCAGAAAGCAAATACAGCAGTATTAGTGACTGCTATAATTATTGTTACATTAAAGCATCTGAATTTCCCAAATTTGCATGTATTAACAAGAAAAATTTCTTAAGGATATCAATGAAGTTAGAATTTAAGAAAAAAAAAGTCACATTGGATTTCTTAGCTTTAAACTGCTATAGACATGACAATAGAACAAATAACAGTATATGACAGAAGGAAAAATGGGAAAGCAAATGAAAGTGGATAAAAGCTGCAAGTTAAAACCTCTAGGAGAGCTAAAGGAAAGCCAAGAGATATTTCACTGCAATATCAATTTCGTATAGAATTTAAAAAGTAAGAATGCTTTAAAAATCTTAATGGTAACATCTATAAGTTCACTGCCATGTTTGTTTGATCACATACTGATGTATAAAGACAGGAATATTCAATAGGTATTTCAGTTATTTATTTGAAACAAAACAGAGAGATGTACCTGTCTCATGTGATGCTGTTGTAATTGGAACTTTACCCACTGTGGCAAAGGTTTTAAACATTTTTAAATTAACTGGCCAAGATATCTCACACTCAGGAACTACGCAGAATCTCTCTGAACCATGACTGTTAACCATAATGGAATGGAAAACAGGGTAAATTCCAAGGAACTCAAAGACTGTAAGTGATTTCCAAATATTTCTAAGAGTTTGGAAGTTTAACCAGAGTTACTAATGGGACAGAATGGTGCTAAATTAAACTAAAAAGCTATTACTCATAAAGTAGCAAGAAATTTAATTATAACAGGCAAAAGTGTAGTCAAAGCCACATTATTCTCCAAAAGACAGGAATCGTCATCAAGTTATATGGAGTTTTTTGTTTGAGCCTTCAATAGGATTAAAGACTTCAGTTATAGAAACATTTTGCAGGTAACCCACCAACTGACTTATTACAAAAAGATATTATGGTTAATAATAGGTTGAGCCCTATGTGATTAATAGGCTATACAATTTTGACTTGTAGACAGATGACAGAAACTAGCTAGTTTTTGCTGGAAAACAATAAAGTGACTTTTTCAGTCAGACTCAGAATTTCAAATCTGGATCCAGTGTTAGCTAACCTTTTAATCAAAAATGCAGGTGTCAGAGTCACATCTTTCAGATGACATAGATGTTGATGGGGTAGCAAATGATGAGCAAATCTCACTTTCATAGAGTGATTTGATTAGGTTAGTTAAATGGGTAGGGCTTGTACTTTTCAATACAGCACTATAAAACATAAAATATTGAAGAGTGAAAAAAAAAAAGGACTCTGGTTAGCAAATTAAATAATTCTGGACAGCAGTAACTCAGACTTGAAACGCAATATTGAGTCAGTCAGAGACAATTGCTGATCCTGCTCTTTTTGCAGGACCTGCCTCAACGGCTCGCACTTTCCTTAGCTATGAAAATAATACCAATACCAGGTAACAGTGTTGAACTCAATTTCACTTTGTACATAGCACAGAAAAAGGGTGAGTTGGATATATATCCATCCATACTTCAGCAAGGATATAGAAAACCAGAAAGACAGAAAGATTAAGAGAATCTAAAAAGGGATTTGGGGAAAGAAATGACAGGTTTTAGAATCCAAGGGTTTAAGGCTCCTCAGTTACTTACTTTGTAAATTAAATTGAGTGGAGCAATCCAAGATCAAAATACATGGTAGATTTACCTTTGGAATCTTGACGATAAGATCATACCTCCTCTTCAGAAATGTGCACCTGTGAGCATGTTCAAGCTAGGAGTTCAGTTGACTGACTCTGTGACAGGTGCCTCTCTGCAATGGCTCTGGATTCTGTGGGTCCTTATTTAAGGACCTTACTGAATAGGTTATTAGATGTGCAACTCAAAAACGAGATGGTAATTTTACCCAGACCCACCCTTGGCTTTCAGCAAGGCAAAGGTAAGGCATGAAGGCTTTCACTGTCCCCAAAGGCATATCTGGACTGTTGCTGCCTTCCTACTACATCTGATTTTTCAACAGCCCCTTCCAGGAATTTCTGACTAAGCATTAGGTTCCTTTTCACACATCTGGCTAATCAAACTTACAGACAGAGCTCCCTATGTAAATTCTAACTCATCATTCTCAGTGCAGAATTCTCAGGCTTCCAGCCCCGTATGTCTCACCTAGCTGGCAGCTTCCAGAGGCCCATGCAATTTTGCTTTATATGTAATATTAGATCTCTAGGCTCAGTGAAGGATTTCTTGTGCAACAATGTGGATTATGCACTGCATAAATGATTTCTTTCATGACAGCAGTGTTTCGTGATAAAATTCTGTCCCTTTTCATCCTTACCCTGTTTCTCTGTTTCACTACCTCTCAGTCTGCCTTCAGCTGCTGCCTTGGAAAATGGATATCCTGGAATCACACAGCAGTTCTAATTGTGTTTCAAGAAAAGTACAAGTTGATGAACTGAAGTAAAATGTCGTGATATCTTGACTATACTGAGGGGTTGATCTCAGGAGTTACAATGTCCCTGTTACCTGAGAATGGCTTGGGTTGTAGTGCAGAGATGTCATGATGCTAGTCAGAATTTAGGTGTTAACATTTGGGGGGTGGAGGGATCATATTAGCTCCCTGGTGGATTTTGTCTTTGGGGTTTTTTTTGCCTTGGAACTTTATTTGTATGTATGTCAGTGATATAATTATTATCCCGTGTCTTTTAATACAAGTTCGCAATCTAATGGTGGTTTTGTAATGGTGTGAAACATATGAATGCATTCATATAAATATATTTTGCAGTTAAAATTACCTTTTCTTGAATTTGGAGAAAGATACTATTTGGAGATGAGAAGCATTCCATCTTGATCTACCTCTATTTCCTCTTTTGCACAACATCATGTCTGTCTGACTCTATTTGCTGGAAGAGAGGTTGAAAATTTGGCAGTGCTTCTTTGTGAATCTAAATGTTAATATTTATACCTTTTGAAAAATTACCTTTTTTCTGAGTAAATAAAAAGCCACACGGAATAATAAAACTTTTAATTTGATGACAAAGCAAGCTCAAATACTGAATTATTTTGGTTTTATTTGCGTTTCATTACATCATGTTGCTTTAAATTTTGTATTTTACTTGGTTAGCGCTCAGCTCTACTTGATAAATTTTGATACCCTGGTTTGCTTTCTATTTCTGCTACTAAAATATTTTCCACTAAAATATCACATGCTTTGAAAATTAATTTGGAGGAAAAATAGCATTTGTTACAGTAATATGTTTCATCATTGTATAGGATATCCTCTGTATCACTCCATCTATTCGGGGTGGTACTGCAATTAATGCAATCACTCTGTAACCTGGCATTTCATTGCAATAATGCTGGCCTTTATGTAGCCTGTCTCCTGTTTTCTATTGTATAAAACTTTTCACTATGGATCTCAGCATGGTTTCAAAAATGCATCTGTCTTATTCTTTATTTCATCACACAACCTTGAAATAAGAAGTTAATTTCTATCACAAACTTGACCTTTAATGCTGTTGAGCCTTATCTGTTCTCATACTTTTTCTTTAACCTTCTAAGATACAAAAGACATCTCAAACCCATACAGAGCGTTAAATCCTAAATATTTTCTAAGCAGCTATGATCTACTTGCCACATTAGAGTTGTAAATTAAGGTCTCATGTGTTGCAGGAACCAGCCTTCCATATCACAGTTTTCTCCCCTGAATGAGGCAAGAGTCAGTCAGTAAATATATGTGGTCAACCTCAGATTTGCCTCACTGGGAGTTCACATGTATTTTTAACTGCCTTCAATTGTTAATGTATTCCTCAAATGAGATGCATCACCTTGAAGAATGACTTTTTGCCCTCTGGGAATTCGCCAAACAAGTATTTCATTCACTATGATAATCAGTTCTACCTCCAGCAACATATGAAACCCAAATTTAATAGGCACTAGTGATTAGGTTTTAAGACACAGAGTCATCACTGTCCACTGTAACAATAACAATAATACAGGGAAAAAAAAAAAAAGAAGAAGGAAAAAAATACACTGCATTTGCTTTTAGGAATCATTAATAAAAGTAATCTAACTATCAACATTCGGGGAATATCTTTCGTAAATACAATGCATCGTGTCATTAAAAAAAAATTATGACAGCAATTTTTATTAATTTTGAAAGTTTCTTGAGCGTAAATAAGAGCTACTGCTTAAGTTGTATAACCCTGGAAGCCAGAAAAACAAAACAAAACAAAACAAAACAAAAAAACAAACAAAAAAACACCCCCAAGAAAACAAAACAAAAAACCACAAACAAACAAATACGTAAAAGCTTGTAATTATAAAATTTATAATGAAAGGAAGAATGTGGGAGAGAAGATGAGAAAATAGAGCTCCCTGAACAGTTTTCAGTGTTAAAATTACCCAAGATCTTCCTGAACTTAAACTTTTATAGAAAGCAGAAAGGATAGTTATATGGCATTATGGAAAATAAAAAATCAACCTTTAAATCAGCAGCTTAGGTTGTGGACAGTAAATGATACAGTGGTTCCACTTTCTTGGAACTGAGAAGCAGAAGAAAATGAAGAAAGATTCCAGTGACAGGGTGAGGATGATGAAAGCAGACTAGCATTATGAATGATATGTTAAGTGATTGGCTCAGAAGGAATCATGGGATTGCTGCCTTTTGCAGATGCTGATTTTCATCTATATTGTTTGCCTCTTTCTCAGAAAGGCCTAACATATGCAGAATGTGTGTGCATGCGCATGAGCAATATAGAACAAATACAGATATATATTTATATGATGTTATATATTATATGTTCAGAAGCCACCTTATCCCTTTTAATGTCCTTACACCTGATCCATTTAGCTAATCAGGATAGCTTACTTCGGCATAAACCAATAAACTGTATCTTACATGAATTAATATCCTCCTGCTTTCTTTATTCATGGAAATATAGCATTCCTTTTTTCATTTGTCTACCTCACTGAAAGAGAAAGTATTTTGGTTGTTTTGTTCTGTTTATTTGGGTTTTTTTTTTACTAATTACTGATTCTGAAGGGTATCTTCTGATCTGCTAAAGTGCATAAATACAAGAAATATTATTTCTACTTAATAACAACATGTTGTCTAACAGGAAGACATACTGAGGTCCTGTTACATTTTCTTTGATGTGCTTTAAGCTGCATACCGTGCATTCTCTGCTTTCAGACTAACAGGCATTACCAGTATCATTCAGTCTGCTGGCTTCTTTGTGTGGACAAACAGAAAGATAAAATGATGCTTAACACTGATGAGATATATCAGAAACACATGCATGCAATTAAATGTAATACTAATTTTGAAGAGTCATTTTACTAAGATTACCTTCAGCAACATTTCTAGCCTCATACACAATCCCAAACTCCGAGCTTCATCTCTGAACATTAACTCTTTAGTGCCTTATTCATTTATTTTTAGCCATGTATTCTTTGAATATTCTTGTTTTGCAATTGAAACAATTTGAATTTTAAAGGGTCTGGGGGAGGCAGGGGGATGTCACATGCTACTCTATAAAATAACACCTTAAATTATTTTTCTGTAGGATTCTGATGCAAGAAAAAAGTCAAGTCTTCCCATTTTATCAAATATATTGCTTTTTGAGCTGTGCAATTTAGGTACCACATCATTTGTTTCAAAAACACCTAGTATCTTAAGAGATCTACACTAAGGTGTGTGAATATCTCGATATTAATAAGGATGGACTCATTTTCATATAAAAATCTTGTTAGAGATTATTAATTTTATCAATGCTTATAACGGCTATGATTATATTTAGGATACTATTTCTGGCAAAAAAGATGCTCGAGAACTATTAAGTTTAAAGTTTCTTAGCTTAAGACTCTATTCTACATCAGGTCAGTGGCATTTATGTAACTAATTTATTGCTGCAATCCTATCACTTCACTGAATATTTACCAATTGCTTGTGGGGAAAAATAATGAATCCCTTTTTTCAGAGCAATAAATATTGATAATTAAACTAATGAAGTATTATTATTTTTTTCCAGTCTGGACATAGAATTGACTCAGGTGCTCATTATTAAAACTTTTTAATATATTTTTGCAGAATGAGAAAATGAACATCAGCGAAGCAATATAATTAGCATGCCTTCTAAATAGATGATATAGTTATATACTTGTTAGTATTAGGAGATCCTACAAATTTCATTTATCAAGATACAGCCCAGCAGGCATTTTCTAGTGAAAAGGGCGCCTGTGAATCCCCAGTATACCACTCAGATCACCCCCTGAGGGGAAACGCAACTTGCATTCAAATCAAACGTTTTCCTATCAAATGCGCCACTAATGGCTTTCCTATGAGACCCAAGCCTCTCAGTCACCTACTACCTATTTAGACATGTCAAAACAGAATTCGTTGTTTATTTGTATTTCATTGAAGTGAGTCTGTTTTCTCATATTGAATTTGTATCCAAACCCCGGGTTGTCAATACTACTTAGTTAGATCTGCTGTTTGTTGTGTTTTTCTCTGCATGCGATCCAGGGGAAAAATTAGTGTCACTCATGCCAGTTTCAACCCTCCAATAAATCCTTAAGCAGTGTATTAAATAATTTTATAAAGTAACTAGCATATACATTGAGGGATCTTGGAAGCAGCTCTCACATTGAAAGTTGTTTTATCAGATGCAGTGATGAATTTTCTATGCTAATGTTTGCACAGAAAAAAGCTAGAAAAGTAACTAGTGTAAGGAAAAAAAAAGGGGGGGAGGGGAAGACATTGTTTTCAGTATTTTTCTAAATTACAGTAAGTTTAATTGCCTCACTTCAATATAACTCAACTAGTCAGTAGACATATGTGACTGCAGTGATTTTTGTGAAAATTATTTAAATTAATTCTGTTAGCAGCCTCTAAGTTAGTTTACTTGTGCTTAAACTTAAATCTGTGCATTAAACATTCCATAAAAACAAGAACTAAGTGTTATGTTTGATATGCACTTCAAAAGCCTAAAAGGCCAAAGAAAGCCCTTCCTTAATTATTGAAGAAGTGTCTGTAAAGGAAACATGAGCAAATAGCATTCATGCTTTCATCCCCAGTAACCTTTTATTGTCCTTTTCTTCAGATGGCCAAGTCAGTATATTTAATAAAGGGAGCAGCAACCATCAAAGAAGGCAGGGGTCTAATAAATGGTCCTGATTAAAGGCCCTGACAGGGTATGAACTTTGCATAAATTTTCCTATGGTGTCAGGCTAGGATCCTGATTGAAAACCCATTAACATAATCACACATTTAGAGGAAATGCTATAATGTATCAAAAACATTTCCCTTAGTGTAATAATTTTAAGGACATTAAAATGCAAATGATAATAAGGAGCTGTGTTTTAGTGATGTTCTGAAAGCCTGATTATTCAAATATTTAGTATGAAATATGGAAGCTCCTTTAACTAATGCATCTACATGATTTCAAAGATTTAATCTATATTTGTACTTGAAAGACTTTTATACCACTACTGAATATTTCCTGTTAATTTAGACTTGCAAAATCCAGAAAAAAATTTAGTTTAAATGATAGTGCTAAGTGCTAAGACCTTTTAGCCCACTAAAAAAAATTTAAAAAAAAAGAAAAAAAAGTCTGTGTTGAAACCAGGAAACCAGGACACAAGCCCTGCTCTTTCATTAAGTACTGAATTGTAAAAGTCCACATTTTGGCATTGTTTGGCTTATAAAATAGTTTGCAGATTTTGAATCATACATTCCTCTGTGTCTATTAAAATATATGCTTAAAACAGATGGGCCATTCCATCTCAGCAATGATATTCTTTAATGCTAATTTTTAACAATAAAAGAAACACTATCCTCCCACACACAAATAGCCATAATTATGTAAAGAATGACTGCTTCAGACTGATGACTTTCAATATGCTTGAGTCTAGCATACTGGTATAAGAGGCCAGAAAGGTCAACAGTAATTCATAACTGCTATAAAATCGTGTAGCATCCTAGGGCTTCTGGAAGATGCTGACATTATCATGCTTCTTCTGCTGGTTTGTATATGTAAATTTGTGATAGGAAGTGCACTGCTTTGCCATATCGCATGCAGAGCATCAATCAGGCAGTAGAATACATCAGAGTATTTTCATTATGCCTAGTTATTTACTGCATCAGAAGAAATTACCCTGGCAAGCCAAGCGGCCTTCTCTGGATAGCATGATATGACCAACCAGGTTTCAGCTCAGAAGTCTTGTAAACATTACAGGATTAATCTCACAATCACAATCATCAATCTTTCCTAGTCCTGCCTGGGTGCAACTGTGGAGATTGGTAACCAGGCAATGCAGATTTAAATTTAACCCTGAACATCAAGACCTATATGTCAGATTCATGCACCATATTACAAACACCTATATTTTTACTCCAGCTTTAGTACAAAATGATGAAAACATAAAATTTTTGCACTTCAAATTCACGTCTAATTTTTCATTCCCATTTTTGATGCATTACAGGGAAGTAAGAAATATTCTGAAAAATATATATTTCGTAATACCAGAATCTAATGCTAAAACGATGCACAGTGATGCCTAAATCTAATGTAAGTGTTAGAGACAACTGACACTGCAGTAAAATGTGGAGTAGTAATACAGGTTCAGGACCAGGCTTGGGCTCCCTGGCACTGAGCCATTAGAGGTTAGGGCACTGTAGGGGTAATGTACTTAGCCTCTAACAAATGGAGCATTAAATACATCACGCTGACTCATAGGTAGCACTGGCACCAGTTTCTGAAATGACTGCTTGCTTGCCCTCTTGCCCAAGGAGGGATTGATTCTGGCAAATCTAGGTGCTCTGTGAAAAAATGAGAAGCTGGGAAATGAGAACAGCCTATATGAATGTTTCATCATTGTGTGCTTCACTATGTGTAGTATATAACCTAGCCTATGGAGATAGTGCAGAAGATAGCATGTATTCTTTTGGGTTTTGTTTTTTGTTTTTTTGTTTTTTTTGAAAGCCACATGAAAATTGCAGTGATAGTGATCATTTTTCAGGAGTCAAGAAACAATAAATAAATAATGAGTGGATCATGTATAGACACTGTGGCAGTTTAAATTGAACTCTGATCTTTATTATTTATTCTTGTTCAAATACTTTTTTGCTGCATGCATCCTAAACATTTTCTTCCCTTTGTATCTCTGCATCCTAAACATTTTTCTCCCTTTCTATTTCTCTTTCTCTGGTTGTCTCCCTCTCACCCCGTCTCTTTGTCTTTCTCTCTCTTTGTCACATATATAGTTGTTCTGTTTTACAGAATGCCTATAAAAATTGTTAATAAGCTTGGGCTTACTTTTATGATTTACAGAAATATTAATTTCCATGGGTTTATGCCTTTCTCTTTATTTAATCAGAACTGCAGGCACTTTACTGCTGTATATGAATGCATTCCCTCTGTAATAGGTCCCTGTTTAGCAAGAGACCTAGCCTGTGCCTACTAAATAATTCCTGTATAATATGCAGTGATCATACTCATTTGGTCTTCGATGATGAAAACTCTGCGACACAGTGCTTAGCTGATGCACAGATGTGAAACCACTGATTTCAGAGATGCTTCCAGGTTTATGCCAGCTGAATGTCTCATTTAAAGCATGCTTTCCTTCTATAGATGTGGGGACTGAAGAGTTAAATGGGGGGAAGATGGGTGTATTGCAGTGCTTGCTCCATTATTTCTGTTCAGTCCTCCTCCCCCAAATTGATTTTTTATCTCTTTGACCATTTTAAATAACTAATAGCCTGATATACTTTTGTGACTATATCTGGTCACATGCTATTCCCTTCACAGGCCCAGTTAAACCCACAATACATAAGTCTTCCAGTGCAGATAAGACAAATGTGTACTGCCTCACACAGATGAGCTTTGTGCACATGGAGGTGTGAGGGATATGAGACTTACCTGTTTGCAGACAGGAATCAAAAAGCTCTTTAGCAGGCAAAAAGCACATTCATACAATGAGCTGGCAATATGATTCCCAGTTCTTTGTGGCTTGTTACCATAGTGAGATTAGGCATTGCTTCGATCGCAGGCTTGTAGAAATTTCTTGGGTAAGGAGGAAGAGATGAGAATAGTACAAAAAACCAGCCTGGCATAGCCCCTTAGTGCAGGATAAGCTTCTGTCTCTCATGCCTAGAACATCTGCAGCCTCTGGGCAGCCCGAGTACTATCTTTTGTGCTCAGCTGTGCCATGGCAAATGTAACCTCCTATCCTTCCGCTGCAGCATGGTTAGGTTGGCAGTACCAGAGGTGGTGAGCAGGTACGCAGCTCTGTATGCACACATGGAAGCCCAAGGCTCCCAACTCTGAGCAGAGATGGAGATTACAGGCTTAAACCAAGGCCTGCACATGATGAAAGTGTTACCTTCATTCTCCTTTAAAAGACTCTGTAAAGTAGAAGATCTTCATCCTTTTTTCCCATAGTTCAAAAATCCCATTGAAAGGAGATATTAATCTTCTTGTTCCGTGCTAGAAGACAATTATTATTACTTTTTCTGCTTTTAATATTAACTGATGACACAAAATGAGAAGCTGACTTATTGTAAACTATCACAGAACAAAAAGCAGGCTGAAAATTCCACCCTTTGCTAAGGCTGAATCCATGACATAAGGCAGGTCACTAGACTCTAAAATTGAAGAAGGAAGCTTGCCCTAGAGAGTGTTGCAATACATGTCACCTTATTAATTTAGAGACCTATTAGTGACAGGCCAAAAACCCACTCATAAATTTATAAAGAGTAAAGGACTGAACAGAACTGTTCAATTCCAGAAATTGCTCATCTGTTTGGTGAATTACGAAATATAATTTTTGCACCTCTTGTACTAGATACACCTAGGAAATTCTGAGCTGGCAATGTTTTATGGGCCAGGCAGATTTTTCTAAGCCACGGACTGACATTGTAGTGTGTGCTCGTAAGATATTATGAGGACCTGCAGCTCTAGAAGAGATGAAGGAAAAATTCCCCCTGGAGTCTCTCTAACATGCCTGAGCATTTCTAGCAGATGCTACCACAGAAAAATACCAATAAATGATGCTTAGTGTTAGGAGATGAGAGCATTAGTGCACTGACGAGAACATCACCCAACATCTGGAGGACTCTTAGTGAAGAGATGTCATGAGCAAAATATATTTCAATGACATCTGCCAGTCTTCTCATTTCAATTCATAGTGGCAGAACCACTGGCACACTCCCTGAATGTTATCAGCAGTGGCTGCAGGAGTTACTGTTCCACCTGTAAGCAACAGCTGTATAACAGGAAGCTTTCCAAAGCTAAACAGTTTGGCTACTGGTGACACTACCTACATGAAGTCCCATTAAACAGGATACATGAGATCACTTCAACCATTCATAGTTTGGCAAGGCTTAAATTCTGCTTGTCTATACAGGAAGATAGTATGCAGTAAGCATGGGAGTGAATAAATAGAGCACTAACTACAGCATCCCACAGGACTGGGCTCTTTCTTTACACGCTGTTCAGAAAATAAGTCCTTTAAGGAAAGTACTCTGTCTTCAGTCGTGTTTAAAGAGGTACCTTTTTGTATGGTTATTCCTAGTATGCATTGTTTGGTGCCACACACTTCACTTTCGACTAAAGGCTATGCCTGTGCAGTGTAGCCAGACTATCATAAATTCACATTAACGCTTACTAGAATCTACCTCCTCCATCTAGACAACCCCAATCAAATGCTGGTAGAGCTTAAAGCAGGACCTGAAACACATTCTTTTATGCACAAGCCTGAGGCTATCTCACCAGCTATTGCCCCAGCTAATCTCAAATTCAGTGAAGTTGGAATGATGTTGTGGGGAGCAGTAATTCTTAAACAGTAATGAAAAAGAAGAAAAAACATAAAAACAGGGGCATCAGTCTTCATGGTTTACACCCAATTAATGAAATACAGGACTCACTACTTATCCTTTAAACAACAGCATCCTATACTCTATTAAAAGCCTGCCCCAAAGTAATTCTTAGCTTTGGTCCTCTGAATTCTTCTTAACAGTTTGTTTTTTTCTCATCTCTTGCATCCAACAGGATCTAACACCAACCTTCTTCCAGTACCTCAGAGCAAATTAGGATGCTCTAGGAATCCAACGTAGGCTGTTTTATTGTACCTATCACTGTAGTATGTATGAGCTCAGCATCTCCCAAGACCAGGTTCTTTGTTTATATGCTGCTTAGGTTATACAGTCTTGGAGGAAAATACTCTGGTTTCTTCCTTGCCTTAATAGCCTAGCCTACTGTTTTCCTTACACAAATAAACTTTAAAAGTATTTGGATGATTTTCAAAAAAAATTTATCCATTTTACCTGTTCTCAGCTTTACAATATTGGAGTCACTTAATGTGATAGTATTAGCTGCACTTTGGGATTGTCCATCTGTAGGGGAAAAAAAATTAAGACCTACACCATTTTGGGTAGAAGTGTGTATGCATTCTGCTTCACATAAATCTGTCAGCAGTCTTGGAGCTAGTGCCAGAAAGTAGATGGAGCACTCCACCCCACTAACAACCAGGTTTGTCGTAATGACAGACTAGCAAATATTTTATGATTCCACTGGAGCCTTATCCCTGAATCTCTTTGTGAAACTCAGATGTAGACTAGCATGGAGAAAGCCGCATCTCTTGATGAGACAGAAAGTGCCTGCTAATTTGTGTAAAGATTCCACCACAGAATATCTTTAATGGCCACTTCAGACTAGAGACCTCTGCTTATGCATGTGTCCATGCTTAGTAGCTCTGACAGAGCTGGGAGGAGCTAGAATAAAACTAAGCAGACCATCAGGAAACCAGCCAGTGGACAAGCCTACCACACTGTTATAATGCAATAGAATTATTAGGTTTTGTGCCCTCAGTTTCTAAGTTCTTTACTTTGAACACAAGTAATTCGGAGCAGTAAAAGCTCAAATTCAGAGAACACTGATGCCACCCTGATGTTTTCAGCTTCTGTTCTATTTCACAGTGTTTCATGGTTTAGGTTTCTTCTCACGTTCTGGTCTGTAAACACTGGCAAATGTTATAATAACTTCAAAGTAGTTTTCATTCCTGTTCTTAGAGATAAGGACAGCTGATGGACAGTTGTCTTGACCAATGGGATGGGGAGAGGTGTCTACTTTCTCCCCCAGTCCCTAGCCTTTGTAGAAATACTATGAAATAAATTCAGAT
The DNA here is from genome assembly GCA_013397315.1 of Donacobius atricapilla. Classification (NCBI taxonomy): domain Eukaryota; kingdom Metazoa; phylum Chordata; class Aves; order Passeriformes; family Mimidae; genus Donacobius; species Donacobius atricapilla. The sequence continues at coordinate 345,121 of WBMY01005406.1, read as the reverse complement.
CTCTTCAAATAAAGTTAGTTCATAGTTTCATGCCTTCTGATCAAAGTGTGTGTATGTCTGTGTGTGTGTGTGACGAACAGCATCACACTGATCCTGACAAAAAGATTTACAGTTTAGGAACTTGTTGCAATCTCTGTCTTTTCTTAACATTAGAATTTTTCTTCTATGTCCTTGGGAAATACATTAACCTGGAAAATTAAAAATACAATGAAACTATTTTAATTCACATAATTCAATAACTATTTATGCTGGTGTTTGGACCCAGGAATGAGGATTTGTTTTGATCGGTATTTTCCTCTAAACATTACTGAAAAGACTAAAATAAGCCCTTACTGCAGCAGCAGATATACACCGTACAGTTTTAGAACTAGCTACAATGTGGATCCTGTGACCAAGTAGTTCTTAGATTTGCTCAGAATATACCTGACTTAATGCTGAGACAAAATACATGTAAAATTACTAAACTGAGGTTCTAACTAACCCCTGTTAGTTAATGTTCTACTCTCTTTACCTGATTCTTCCTCCCCTTCATTCCTTGTTTTAAAGAAACTGTTTGGTAGGTCAGCTTTCAGCAGCCAAAAGAATTGAATATGTATGTGCATTAATAGAAAAATATATTTCTATTTTCCTTGCAACTGTATAAGTTTTATCTCTATCCCAATTATCTCTCTCTTTCCTTTAGTTCCTTTAGTTCCTTTTCAGCATATCATATGACTACCCTCAGATACTAAGCTTCTTGGGCAGAAAGTTTTATATGTCACTAATTCAATCCACACATGTAATATGTCTGTAACTCTCACACTCAAAAGTAAATTATGGATGTCTACGAAAAGCTTCTGTCCATATCTGTACTTAATGTGACAGGTTTTGGAGGCATATGTGTTTTCCTTGGGTTTTTTCTTCTCACTTTACTCCTTCCTTTACTTTCACTTCTTGTCATTCCTCCTAACGCTGCACTACTATGGGAAGATTTGCTTGTGAGATGATTGGATCACACTACATCTTGAATTCTGTTAAATTTTCCTTTCAGGGGCAGGAGCCTAAAACATGAAACACTTCTGAGCATTTGAACATAGGTTGCATACACTTCAGCATTTCCAATAGGAAAAGTTGCATGGTAGATCTTGGCTAAAAGCCAGTATCTAAAATATCCTTAAATATAAGGACCAGGAAGTTGATTTGTATCTGGATAATGAATGCAGAAATCCATTAGAGTGTGCAGATTTCCATTATGATCTCTTGGCAGGTTTTCCTGCTTAAGAGGTGGGCTGCTGAGTGTTGCACAAGATGAAACTTCTATGGAGCCCTTAGCCCTAAGTTAGGAACATGGAGATGATAAAAGCATGAATCACAGTTTCCAGATCTTCCTTTGACAGCAATAGGCACAGCCTCTTGGGGAAGTGGGAGCGCAACCATTTCTTACCACAATTATCTCTGTAGTCAGGACTATCTATGAATCTAATGCAGCCTCAAGATTGTTCTACATTATCAGCTAGTGAGGGCATATCCTCTGTTGAAGGTACAGTCAACATTACTGATTGCTCCTTTCAGTGTTTTGCATTAACTTACTTTTCCCTTTAGGAGGTTGCTTTAAAAGTTTTAAGTGTCTTGTTCAACTATGAGTGGCCTTTTAGCTCCTCAGATCCTTGCATCAATTTAAACTTTCCTTGTAATTATATGCTCCCTCTTTTGGGAGATAACATTTGTTGTAGAGGCTAAGATGGAGGTGGTGGAGCTGGTGAAAGTTCAGCAAAATTGTGGTATTGCAATTACCTCCAGGGATCTCTGAAAAGAAGAAGATTAATCCATGCAGGGCTCCATATAGATAACCTATAGACTGACAACCATCTTACAGTCAGCTGAGGTCTACTTAGAAATCGTTCTACACCACCTGATGAGTATTCATCACCCAGTCACTGGAGGCCACCCATCACCAAACCCAAACAATCTGAATTTTCTGCTTCTGCATATACCTTATGATGATGTCTCCAATACATTGGAATAAGCCATATATTTGCACCACAATGTTCTCATTGACCAGTCAAGAAAAGGATTTTACAGAGTATTTGACAGCAGGTGAGATCATTTTGGTCGAGTGCTTAGTGTCCTGAATGATCTATTGCACATTATGATGGTTGGGAGATTACTTTCTGTGAACCAGCATTATGTTTCCGGTCATTAAAGTGGCCAGTTGCACTTTGCTAGCTTTTACTAGCTATTAGGGTCAAGAATTTGCTTAATAAATCATAATAACGTACGTGAAGACATTTTTTAAAGCTCTGCAAGCATATAGCACATTACTGGCCATGCCTATGGAGACTCCACCTTTTTTGAGTATTTGAATTTTGCTTCTGCATGGGTTCAAAATAAAGTTCTGGATACTTTATACATTAAGAAAGAGATCTGAGTAGATTGGTTTTTTTCATTTTATAGATTGAGGGCACATAAGATACATTGCTCAGCTCTCTAAGCTTGCACACAAAACAGATATTTGTTTTTGTAATTGAGACCCATGCATGTTCATAGTCATATACCAAGAGAAAGAAGAAGCAATTTATGCCTAGCTTTTCCAGCCTCATGAGAGAAGAAAGCCTTGAATTGGTTTTATTCCCCTTGGTCCAGTGTATTTAGAAATGAAAGACTGTGCTGGCCACAAGAAAGTCAAGACTCTTCTATGATCGTATGATGTTATGCTGTGGTTTCTTCAGTATGAGAAAAATTTTCATGAAATACAGTGCATGACTGATTTGTCCATCCAAAATGGCATCAATATTTGGAACAGAGTCAAAAATCTCATCCTGTAGAATATATGTATTGCTGTACGTGATTATTACGTGTGTAAACACAGTGTGTGTATGCATGTTATGTTTAAGCACAGACCTTATTCCTCCCTTCTAGCCACAGTGACCATAATCAGCACAAAAAGGTTAAGGCACACACTTCTTTTGTCACTCCCTGTACATTTATTTGTATACACATTTATTTAAGTATGTACAAACTGTAAAAATTAAGAACTTTCATTAGTTATCTGTAAAATGCTGTTCATCCTTCTCTCTAAAAAGGAAGACTACAAAGATCAACGCGAGTAGGTGAACTTCATATTCATAATGTAGTTCTTTGTATTGCTGTCTGCCTTAAAAAAACTTTGTGAATTTTTAGGTTAAAATACAATAGAACGATCTTCAAAAGGTGGCATTTTGAGGAAGGGAACCTAAATTAATGGCTCTGGCTCTTCTCTGCCTCTGCTCTTAAATAATTAACATTTATTTGATTGAAGCAATAGCTGATGTTATTTGATTGCTTCCCTTTAACAAGGTCTGCAGGAAATACATCTATACAATATGTATATATGTATGTATATGTTTCAGTCTTTGGCATGGTCCTGCTTTTATCTGTTTCCACCTCCCAATTCCTTACCTACCAGGACCACTTTGGAGAGGCTGGAGCTTAGGTGTGCTGTAGATGCTCCATGCAGATATGAAAAGAATAAAAAAATACTCAGAGGAATTATTTCAGCCTGGAGATTTAAATATTAGTCTCAGAAAAGTCTGGTTTAGGGTGGTGGGTGGGTTGTTTGGTTTTCTTTTTCTCCTTCCTTTTTTTTTTTTAAATTTTAATCAATATTTTGCTGTATTTCTCTCTCTCTCTCTTTTTTTTTTTTTCCCCTCGGGGCTGGAACCTTGAATTCATATAGCACTTCACACAGTGGGACCTTGATCCTGCCCAGGACCTCTGAGTGCTACCATTATACAAATAATAATAAAATGAAGCAGAACAAAACAGGAGGCCTATGGGCTAGTTTTTAATGCTCCTATCTCTTCTTCATCAAAATTAAACCAATTGAAAGTTAACACTGAGCAAGGGATTTTTTTCTATTTTATTTTCACTGATCGTACATTTTCATAACATGCACATCATGAAATGAGTGGATGACTCATTTTCAAAAAGAAATGATAACACTGGATTCACTTGGTTTTACTAGGCAGGTTGCTAAGTATACATTGTTTGGTGGCATCCTATTCTGCAGGACTAATAGTAATTTTTAAAGGGATTTAAAGTTATGATGCAACACTTTCTTTTTAATTGTTATTATTGTATTATTTTAACAATTCTAATCTGTTAAACAAATCCACAAAATAATGCTTAATATCACAGAAACAGACTGAGCTAAGTTTATGAAATTTACAGATTACCTAAAATGCTAGGAGTTAATTACAGTCTGCTTTCCCTGGCATGTCAGCTTGATTAAATTTGGAGTTCCAAGATGAATTGGCCCAAATTCATTAGTGTTCCCCGGGTGCATATGTTGGTCAAGGTCAAGCGAAGCACATTGACTGTAGCGTTAGTCAGGAGGGGGAAGGGTTTCTAAAGAAGGTGGACTCTTAAAAGGTCTGGGGTTGCAGCAAGAAACTTTGATACTTTTTAACTTAATAAATCTTGACAGCCTAATCATGGCTAAGCCTTTGCAGTGTTATTGGTACAGATGGCAAAGCTAGACATATTTAAAGAGATCTCAGCAGCTAGTGGCAGGAGAGCATTGAATCCAAATGCACTGTTGGGCTTTCAGAGAAAGTGCAAGAAGAGAGGATAAAAAGCTACACAGCATTTCCATCTCTTGACATCTCCAACAGCCTCAGATACAAAATATGATAAGGCTCCTGCTGAGCTAATAAGCCCAACAAATGTCTGTGTCCATGAAGTAGATGAAGTGGGATCAAGTAGTTGGGGGCTGCTGTATGAAAATAAGCCAGCACCCAGGGTATAATGGCACCGTAGAAAGCTGCAAGGTCAGGCTGATGACAGAAACACTGGATAAGTAGAGACCCCATCAGTAAAACAGGTTTGCTTGCTGGATCTGAGCCACATAACTGCTAAAAAAAAAAAACAACAACAACCCCCACCCCCCATGTTTCAGAAAACTTGTCTTGTTTAGTAAATAGAAGGACAGTGGTTTGTTGTATGAAAAACTGCAATTGTTTACTACTTATTGCCATACAGTCTGCAGATTAATAGTTCCTCTGCAAAATATGACATCAAAACAGATCGGAAAAGAACATTTGACTGCAAACTAAAGGAGATTTTTAAAGAAAAAAGTAACACCAGGTGAACAATAGATTTTTTCAATATTATACTGTTTTCCTCTTAAGTTTCAGGTACCTCAAATATATCGTTATTCATCTCACTCTTAAATAAAGCTCTGTGAGTTCTAAGAAAATAATTTATGATGAAATTATGCTGGATATACAAGAGTGATAAACGCAACTACTTTCATTTGAAAAATGTAAAAAAACCAAAGAAGAAATACCTATCTTGCTGAAATATCGTTAAAATAATTATTAGGCAGTGCTGTGGAACAGGTCAAGCTGTTGCATTAATTCTTAAAGCATCATATTCCCTTAGTGCTACTTGTAGAGGTGTGTTTGAAAAGTACAGAACCTTCTAAATACCATGTGCTTTTGTTTGTTACATTTTGGAGATAACATTAAAAAAATCGACAGCATGTCACAAAGGTCATACCTATAATTCCCTTTAACTATGTGATGTTTTAAATTTATACAAACATAATTATGTCTAAATTCTAGTGTGCTGTACATGTGCTACTGAAGCCAAAACAAGGCAGATCTGGTCCTGCGAGTAACAACAGCATTACGAAAATAAATCAGTAGTGATAGATGATGAATATTTATGATTGTTTCTCTCCTACCATTTTAATCATTTACAGATATTTTCAGTTTTCATCCAGCAGAAGCCCAACTGAACGCCGTGCCTGGCCTGGAGTCTTAAAGAGGGTGCATAACAAGAACATGGCAGGCAGGCTCCCCGCCTCACCCGGCCCGGCCCGTGGATCACGGCGGCGGGCGGGCACGGGGCTGCAGCGCCGCGCCGCCCGGCAGCA
>WBMY01005406.1:327269-339185 GCA_013397315.1 Donacobius atricapilla | reverse complement strand
GGGCCGAGCGGCCGGCGGGGTGAGCCGCGCCCCGCCCGGGCCTGCTGCCGCTGAGGAGGGGCTCCCTGGCAGGGGCTCGTCCCGCGTGAGGCAAGGGCTTCTGCTGCTCTCTCTGATCCTTCTGTGATGGTGCAGACTGGAGGGCTACGTCCCTCTGCTCGGAGGGGTTTTATTCGGATTAGGTTTGGAGGTGGCTGCCACTCACTTCAGCAGCTCGTGTCTCCCTCCTCCCTTCCCTTCCATCTTGAATGCACATGACAGTATTTTTTCAGCCCTGCCAAGCATCCCAGTCTATATATTCCCATTTATCACACAAACATCTCTGCACCTTTTAACTGTACAACTCCCTCCAATCAGCAAAAAGCCCAGAAGCAATAATATATTTAAAGTACCCTGCCAGAGCATTTTCATTGCCTGATGGCTCAATGGAAGAGGAAGTCTGAGAGCTGGGGAACAGAGGGGTAGGAGGATGAATTTCCTCTGTACTGCACCCAGATCATGATGCACAAACAGGGCTCTAGAAATGAAATAACATATAAAACTTAATATCTAGCATCAGAAGGCAGACTTAAAGCTCCACCCCAGGTATTCACCCTAAAAGAGCATTGTAAGCATCTAGTTCTGCCTTATATGGGTCAGAAAACACACTGACTTCATGTCATTCTCGCTGCCCTCTCAGTGCACTTAAAGCTGTAAGAACCACCCGAAAATGAATGGGATGTAAAACTGTATATAAACAAATGGCACTACTAACCGCTACATTCAAGGCTGGGCTTTTGGGTTGACAGACAGCCATATAGAGCTTTATAAAAATACTAGTTATCAAACACCAATTACTGAGCACTGCCAGTTAATTTTTACAGAAAAGCAGATTCATTTCACCTTTTGAGCCAAACCAGACAATGGAATGCAGTGGTTAGCATGGTTAAAACTAATGTGTGAAATGCAGCTACATTGTGGGTTATCTGATCCATCACAAAACTGTTCAAGTCACAGGTGAGCTGTAGAGAAGAAAGGGCCAGGTTCTAGCTTAGCAGCACATTGTGAGAAGGGCAGAGAACAAAACCAGAAAGACAAGGGCTAGTTTGTGACACAATTCCTTTGCTTGGTTGGAAATGTTGTTGCTAGTGCAGCCCTGTTACTTAAACCTGCCTGGATTTTTACTACTACCAGTGGCTGTTCCTGTAAGTTGTAATGGATCTATATATCACATTGAAAAGCCATGGCTGCTTTTTCAGTCATGCTCACCATACTTCCTTTTCCTGAAGCAAGTAGTCATGAAGATTCTCACCCACTCTTTGCAGCCATTGAATCTCAAGATAGATAATTTCAGGTAGATGATCTCATTCCAGTCTCAGTGCATCTCTTAAAGATTCACAGGGCTGAACTGTATCAATTCAGACAGCAGCACACAGGTTTATCACTACTCTGAACTGATCCACTTCATCTCAGTGATACGTTAGCTTTTTTTCAATAAAGGAGATATGATCATGAGGAACTGAAAAGAAGGGGAAATGTGTTTAAAAAGTTCTTAATGAATAACATTTATACAAACAATGTTTGTATAATGAGGGAGGAAAAGCCCCCCTCATTCCTGTTTTTATGAATATTTGAAAAAAAAAAAAAAAGTGAGGCCGTTGTCTTAAACATAGACCCAATTGCTGTGGTTTATCATCTGTGTCACAGTAGAGATTTTAGCTGGAAAAAAGCCCGAGTAAAAATAATTTTAGGAATGATATGTCGTCTGCTGTGACAGGGGATGTCAATGATTATTCTACCCATGTAGCATGTACCTGTGGGACAAGCAGAACTGTATTTTTAAAAATTACCTGGAGATACTCAATTCTTAAAAAAAGAAAACGCATATTTAGCAGCTGACACTGACACCGAAGGAACAGTAAGATTTCAGGCAAAAAAATGAGAACAAATGTGCCCCTATTTTATAGAATTTTTCATAAAACTTGTTAAAGCATAGATACAAGTGTCTATTAATAAGATTGTACCTTTACATAACTAGTATTATTTGGTATATTTTTTGTGTAAATAATTTGGCAGTTACCTTCCTTTGTCTTTTACGCTGCAGTTACACAAGTTGTAAAACAAAGTTACTCCTTTACTTTTTGAGAATATTTCTGAATTATTTTAACATGATTCTGAAGAGACTCCTAGAGTAATACTGACTGTATCACTTTAGTTTGCCTAGTCCTTTCTTGCTGCAGAGTTTTAAGAAGATGAAAACAATCTCCACCTCTTGTGCTAAAAAATTAAGGGTCAGCACATCTGAAATCCCAGGCTGGGCAGCATCCTCAGTGCAACCAGTGGCCAAAGGTGGTCTCTGTTTATGAGTGTGCACCACCATATGAGGGAAGAAGGAGCATATACAGGCACCTAGAAAATTAAAAAGTCAGTTGAGGATTCCCAGGGTGCTATTCAATCCTACTGAAAATGCTCCAGGAAGATAAATCCCCTTTTTTTGTCTCAAATTCATACACTAATATACCTTATCTGCTTCAGCTTGGGGCTGAGAAGGGTCATGATTGCACATGAGCGACTCACTTCCCTGCAGTGTGACACCTGAGAATGGCATCACTGCCCAACAAGTACAACAAAAAAGTGCTAACAACTGTCCCAAGTGCTGGGAAATGCATTAGAAGAATAAAAATGCAGCATTTCTCCCCAGTGCCTGTTCATTACAAAATTTCCAGCTAGGACAAAACCCTTTAAGTCAAATTTTCTAATTGAATGTTTCTTTTGAAGAGCGTAGATGCCTCTTGCATACATCCAGTGTGATAAGGCATTTAAAAAAAAAAAGTGGCTTGTTCCAAAGAAAATCTGATTTTAAAAAATCAGCAATACACTAAAAGCATAACTAAAAGGGTCGTAAAAACAACTAATATACATTCCATTTAAGATGATTAATTTGAATAACTTTAGAAAGGGATGAGTGTAAATGAAAACACAGGATTTTGCTATCATCTTACATGCTTCATCAAGTTATTATTTTAAAAGTACATAGACTTTTTAAATGATAGATAAAAAACCTCACAGAATAGATTATATTACAAAATTATTTTAATAGTGGATCCCTCAAACATATATTAATTTCATCAATATAATTCATAAACATGTGTGTGTGTATATATATATATATATATATATATGTACCAATTTGTAGGTAACTCTCTAAAATATAAATTACAGAGAGCATTTTGACTGGATCTTTAATTGTTTTTCCATTGCATCACTGTAAATATTTCCAGTCTTTCCCTTTATTTTTTTTTCTCATGGCAAGAAGTCTGTCTCTCACTGAACAAAGGAAATGATAGATGTGAGCCTCTATGATTGCTGAGAAGGCAGACACAGTAATGACACTCACAAAATACTCTTCAGTTCAGAAATCATATCTAGTACATTAGAAGCATTCAGGTTTCCAGAGCACTATGTGCAAACTTCTTTTTTTCCTAGGATCTTCATTTGTTCTTGCAGTAAATTAAAACACATGAAATGAGGACATCTAAAATGTATGCCATACAGGATAACTGAGCTTCTATCTTTTTTCTTTAATTATTTTAAATTGCTCGTTTTGAGGTAGAAGAGACATAATAGAGTATCAGAGAAGAATTGTCTTTGTTACTAATGCAGTAGGTAGGAGGCAATACATACTAGCACCTGAATGCCTAAGAAATACAGGATTTGAAGGTTAATTGACTCACTGACACCAGAGATTGGATTTGTCCCAAACTTTTCATAAATACAGAGACTTTTGTACAGATACATGTGTGAGTCTGTATGTCTGTGACCTAATTCTGACTTTCCTCCACCTGCAGCTTGCAGGAAAGCCACTCTGAATGAGTTGTGACAAAAATATGGCAGGGGAGAGAGCTGGCAGTAAAAAACAGAAATTCTTGAAAAGTGAGGTGTGTTCTTTATTTTTTGGCTTAAGCTGTGCACAGATGTTTCTGGTGCCAGACAAAATTTGAAATGGAGATGTAAAATATAACTTAAATCATTTCTCTTTCATTGCCAAGAAATAAAGGGACTGAGTTTTTGTATACCAAAATCCACCAAAAATTCACTTATCTGTCCACTGAAATTCAAATCTTGCCAAATACATGGAAAACATTTCAATGAATCCTTGCTAGAAAAATGGAATTGAAGTTTGTAATACCAGTACTGTGATCATCATGGTCATTGAATACTAATCACCCTACAGCAGGTAGCAGGAACCACATGTCCCAGGATCTTACTCCCCCAAAGACACTGTTCCAGCCAGTACACATTTTTCTGTTCAGTCACACCTTTTTCCTAAATAGCTTTGCTGGCTGCATTCATCTGCAGTGGGTAGAAACAATACTTTGAATATAATCTTACTTAACACTATAACCACATATACTCTACAATTTCTTAAACAATGTCCTGAACTTAACTTATTTTATTAGCTTATTTTTCTGTTTGCTTTGGTTTAGGGTTATGGGTTTTTTGTAATATTTACTAATGTGCTAACTTTCAAGCATTTTGTGCTTCTATTGAAATCAATACAAAGGCCACTCTGACTTCAGTAAAAACAATTTTGAATTTAAAAAAAAAATATTTATCCTTTAATTGATATTCATTACTTCATAGAATCACAGAATGTTTTGGGTTGGAATGAGCCATAAAGATCAACTTGTTCCAGCTCCCCTGCCATGGGCAGGGACTCCTTCCACAAAACCTGGTTGCTCAGAGCCCAATCCAGCCTAGCTTTGAGCACTTCCAGGGACGGGCATCCACAACTTCTGTGGGCAACCTATTCCAGTGTCTCACCACCCTCACAGTATAGAATGTCTATATCTAATTATTATCTAATCTAAATTAAATTGTTGTTCCTTGTCCTGTCACTACATTGCCTTGCCAAAAATCCCTCTCTGGCTCTATTGTAGCCCCCTTTAGGTATTAGAAGGTGCTATAACATCTTCCTGTAGCCTTCTTTTCAAGGTGAACAGCCCCAGTTCTCTTAGCCTGTCTTCATCTGAGAAGTGCTCCAGCCCTCTGGTCGTTTTCACGGCTGTCCCCTGGATTCACTCCAAAAGACCCAGGTGCTCTTTGCTTAGGACCCCAGAGCTGGATGAAGCTCGCCAGGTGGGAGTCTCATGAGAGCAGAGGGGCAGAATCATTTCCCTTGACCTATTGGTCATGCTGCTTTTGATGCAGACCAAGGTATAGTTGCCTTTCTGGCCTGCAAGCACACACTAGTGAACATCATTTGTTCTAATTCATTGTGTAATTTGCTTCTTTCCCGAAAATAAAAATTCTATAACCATTTTTTCCTGCTCTCAGACTTTTAGTTAGGCAGTATAACACATTTTCTACATATCATGGTAAGCCTATTGCCAGTAGCTTGAAAATGCTTTTATTTCTGGTTTTCTGTCCATATCAGGGTTTTTGTAAAGAAAGATAGAATAAAATATCTCATATTTAAATGGTTTTAAGTAAATCGAAATATTAAAAATGGCTATCCTTAGATGCTATTCTCTAGCAGGGTTGATTCAACCTGGGAAAATTTTATTGACATATTTTTTCAACAGAAAAAAATCACCCATACTAAGTGGTGAACTATTTGAATTGCTTCTGGCCTTTTGTATACCAGGTTATAACTGGTGATCAACAGTTTCCTCAGCTATAATCATGCAAGACAGCTAAAATCTTGACGATACTCATTGGTCTAACTGAAGTCTAGCACATTACCAATAGTTACAAATGGTTGCAACAAGATACTCTCTACTATGACTCACACTTCAATTAATGCTGCAGAGAAACCTTATTCTTTTCTGCATGTCAACATGCTTGCCAGAATTTTCATTTCAATTTTTATTGTTAGTTTAATTTTCATGTTCATTTGAATTAAAGGGAAAACATTTGGTTTTCATAGCAGTGTATGCAAATGTTTTGAATCACTGGGATTTGACCTTCTGTAGTTTACAAGCTGTGTTGGCAAAGCCTGGCTTTTTTTCAGCTGCAACAATTATATATTGCGTTGTCTGTGGTTACTTGTTCCTGACTCTGAAGCCAATGAGGGTTTTTTTCGGAGCCTTTGTCCAAACTGTTGTAAAGCTATTTTGAGGGTATAGCAGCTCTATCATCTGACAAGCTCAACTACTCCTTGCACTGAAGTTGTTAATGTCTTTAAAAAAATCTTGCCTTGCTATCTGATGTATTTCTACACTCCTGGTACAGCTTAATACATGTGCTAACAGCTACTCTAAATTAATTTCCAAATATACACCACTTGATATACATTTACAATAGATTGCCTATTATTAGCTAGCTTTGGATATGTACCTATAGTGGCCTACTATTTACAGGGACAAGGAAAATTATCTACTGGCAACCTTGTGACTAGGCATTTCACAGCTAGAGCTAAGAGGTCTAGCTGGTATAAAAGCACTCTTCAGGGTAAAGTTGATGAATTGTAGTAATCCTGACTGGTGTCAGGACAAAGGATTCTCTCTAATTGAGCATGGCTGAAGAATCAGTAAGGGGCAGTATTAGTTAACTGGCCTAAAATGAAACTTTCAATAGGCCATCCCTCCCTCTCACACAGAAAATGAATTGGAGCATTAAAGCCACCCCCCTGCATCATCTCTTATCAAAGACCTCCATCTCTTGCTCATATACAATATAGCCTGCTCCATGGGCTTTGGTGCTGTTTTCTCCACCACATGCTATGCAAAATTAACCACTCTTGTAAATGGAAACAACTTTGATACCAAGGCATCTTTACCTCTTTGAGCCACTGGAAAACCATATCAATAATACTCATTGGTTGCTGAAGAGCATGAGTTATCTGCATTATTTCTTTACCAACTCTGGCCCTGGAGTTAATTTCATCAAGCTTATCCTGCCTGGGTTGATAGTTCCAAGTAAAGTTTTGGGGAATGTTTGAAGAAGGCAAACAATGCTGAAGAAAATAAATTATTAGACAGATTACGAAGAAATCTTGTTAAAACAATAGATAACCTGGAAACTGTCTGTATTCTCTATACCTGGCTATTAAGAGAAGTCAGACAAGCTTAACATGTTTTATCTTCCTAGCCAAAATCTGAGATCAAAGGGGACAGCAATCTGTTAAAGTCTCTAAAAAAATGGTGTAAGTGTCAGCAGCTGAAGAAAACACATGCATTTGGTTCCACAAAGGCTGGCAATAACCCTCACCTGTGAATTAAGTGTGTCAGCTGAGTGGAACTTGTCAACAGTAAAATAAATATGATTAAACAGTGACGGCATATGGCTGTTCCTACTTCATCCACTTGCTATGCTTGTTATGCTGCTTTGAACAAGTAAATAATGCTTTGTTTTAAAGAAGCTCTTATGGATCACCTAAGGCTAACTAGGAAAGTATCTTGAACACCAAAAAAAAAAGTATTTTAGTTTGTCCTGCATGCAGAAGAATAAAATCTGTGATTTCCTTCAGGAATATTACACCAAAATTTTGAAGTAGAAGTCCTGGCACTCTTTGCTGCAGTTTGGATGTAAAATAACAGGCAGGGCTCAAATCCTGAGCAGGCGTATCTCCTAATTACATGGTGATGGCTTGAAAACCAGCTTCAGACAATGATTGTTTCAGAGGTGTGACAAACCATTTTATTCTTTTAAGTCCATCTCCTGACAGTCCTTTTCCTTAATATAAATATCAAAAGATTTTAAAGAAAACTTAAACAGTTGTCTTGTTGAAAAGCTATCCCTAATGGACAGGCATATAAAACCTGGTATCCTGAAGAAGAGGTCTTTCTATATCAGCAAGTAAATTCACGGAAAAACAAGTATTTTGGTCCCTTTGAGTTCCTGATATGCTTTCTGCAGCCACAGCATGCTTGCTAACATCTGGTCAACAGAGATCTCTGGGAATATAACATAGAAATTAACTTACATCATATGAGAAGCAATAGGAGGAAAATATTTTTGTAGTTTGGCTAAGGGTCTCCAGAACTAGTTGCTCGACTTGTTAAAAAGGACTGAGAGGGTGAAATAGTCATAGCCCTTTTTAATAATTTCTCTGTCTACAAATACAGATTTAACTGCCTGGGCAGAACATAACACTGCATGCATGTAACACCTAAGTGCAAAGTTGTCAATGAGCACTGGCAAGCTGGTAGCCATGTAGATGGGCTTAGTGCACCCTACCAGTATGATGCAGATAAATTTCTTTGTTTGCAGAAGAAGGAAACAATCCTGGAACTGCAAAGCTTGTCCATAAAAACACATTCTAGGTCAGCATCTGAACATATAGTAGAAAGCAAGAATGTTTTCTGGTGCAGAAAGCAATTGGGGCTAATGTGGAGACATAGGACCCTGTCATCCAGAACAACAGACTCTGAGATGCTAAAATGAGGATTTCCAATGGAAAATGGTGTAAAAAAAAATAAGACCTATATTTATGTTCACAGGAATACTCACACACCTTCCAAGTGGCCTAGGTGTAAAGACATAGATCATCTTGCTCCAGTTCTCCCTTTTTCTTTACCAGCAAATCTAACGTGGATTATACAGTGGGATGGCTATAGCAAAAAAAAGCCAGTAACCATTCTACTAATCAATCTTGAGAAGTGAAGCCTGTGTTCAAGTTCTTGCCTCAGATCAAACAGAAGAAAGGTATAAGCCTGAAGCCCAGATAAGTGACCGTGCAGTATGTGGCTTACATTAATTACTCTTGATAGGCAGTAAACTGATGCAGAATTTAGCTTCAACTATAGCTGAATGATTACTCTGCTTGCCTTGTTATTTTCCTACTAGGATAGCTAGTCCATTTTGGTGTGGATTTTCTTTTCGGTTTTGGTTTTGAGGCTTTGTTTGTGCGTTGTTTAATTTTGAACAAAAGATCTACCCTTATGCCACAGCTACAGTACTGGAACTTGACAGGAACATAAAGGAAGCATGTTTCAGCTTGAAGTGGAAGACTTTTGAATTCCAAATTTTTTCTTGTAGGAGATAATCAAAGATGATATCAGTCTGTTTTTCTTCTCCATTTGTTGTTTCTTCTTCATTTGATGTTTTTCCTTTGTTTTTATTTCCAGTAAATTCAATCAACTTGCAAGTTCATCCAAGCAAAATTTTGAAAATGTCTGCTTTTATTTTGTATTCAAAATTCAAACTAAACTTCCGGAACTCATTCTTTATTTAACTGGATCCTTTATTTGGCCCTTCACACTGCTACCTATTATTACTGCCCTGATTATATGACAAAAAGTCATCACAGAATAGAGGAAATCAAGGCTCTTCCTGTCTTACCCTTGGTGTTTCTCTGTTCTTTTTTAGGTATTAAATCTTTCCTAAAATCAGCCTGTGTGGAACAAGTTAACTTAGGTGAAGCTGAGGTCATCAGGATCTGCTTGTTAAAGTCATAACATCATAAAATGGTTGAGTCTGAAAGGGACCTCTGGAGATCATTGGTCCAAACCCCTCTTTTCATGCAGGGCCACTTGGAGCTGGTGTCAAAAACCATGTCCATACCACTTTTCAATATCTCCAAGGATGAAGTTCCCTGAGAACCTGTGCAGTGCTCAGTAACCCTCACCATGAAAAACTGTTTCCTGATGTCCAGAAGAAATCGCCTGTCTGTTCCCATTACCTCTGGTGCTATCACTGGGCACCACTGAGAAGAGGACACTACCTGTTCTCTCTGACATTCCATTCAAGTATTCATATACATTAATGGGATCCTCCTCAGCTCCTCCAGACTGAACAGTAACAGCTCTCTCAGCCTTTCCTCATCAGAGGATTGCTCCAGTCCCCTTCATCATCTTTGTGGCCCTTTGCAAGACCATTGGCTGGCAGAGTGACTTCATTGTGAGGTCCTTCAATAATCTTTGAATAATTATGACAATCAGGAGAAGAGTCCAAGAACTAGAGGAAAGGAGGTGTCACTTCTGAATAAAAAAAAAGGGACCTAGAGAACTGCAAGCCTATGAACTTCACCTCAGTCCCTGGAAAGATGGTGGAGTAGCTAATTCAGGAAACCATTTCCAGGCATGTGAAAAACAAGATCACTAGACTGGGGACCATTTTCACTTTGACAGGGCTAAATGGAGTTTTCTGATTGCAAGGGAAAGCCTAATTTTAATAAGAGAAGGAAGATTAGAAATCTGGTGTGAAACAGGATCCAAGGTTTGGAGGCCTACAACAACATCTAGGCAACCACAGAGAGACACTGCTTCCCTACTAGGTGTACTTTTTTGAGACCACTTTCCGTAGGTTCTCCAAACAGTGTCTAGCCAAGAGGAGTGTGAAAGACTTCTGCTTTGTTCCTGGTTCTTCATTGTGGCAATCTTGGGAGCTGATCATGTGAATTCAGCTCCTGCTCTTCAGTGCTGATTTCAAAGGGAGATTTTTAGTGTTTAACCTTATGTAAGAATGATAATGACAGCTGTACTATTCCATAACTGACCAAAGAATTTGCTTCATACAGCACCTGAGTTGAAGGGATTAGTGCCATCTCAGATGACTTTTGGTTTCAAAAGATAGAGCCAAGAGGCCCTGAAAGGTACAGTTCTCCTCAACAACATCTGGGTGTAGAGATTTGGATGAAACACATACTTGTGAAGCTGAGTTTCAGACCACACTGATGCTCTAGATAATGAAGGGAAGCACTGTCTGTGAAGAATTTTGTGACAAGGTTTTATACTAGAAATGTACAGGCAATTGGTGTGTGCCAGATGCTCAGATAGAGTGCCTTATGGCCCTTAATTACAGCATGAGAACTTAGGCTTCAAAAAGACTAAGCTACTTAGTACTTGGAAAACACTTAAATGATGTGGCTATTAGCCTCTTCTGGGGATTGAACCTACGACACTGAGTTTCAGTGTCAGAGAAATCAAAATTACTACGACTTTGGATTCTTGTACACATTCTTGTAGGCATATAATGAAATTTAATTAGTATATGAAACTTTAAACAAGAAATTAGGCTTTTCTCGCTCTTCTATCTGAAAAGCATGCTGCTTAACTGCAAAAAAAAAAGGCCAGAAATGAACAATAAAAGTGATCAGAGGTATGGAAATGCTTCCATACATTGAAAATTATTCAATAGGCCAGGGCACTGCATTATGGGAAAGATAAATAATTAGGAAAAGGAAAGGGAAAGGGAAGGGAAAGGAAAATGGAAAAGAACGAAAAGATGAAACAATAAAATAACAAAAAAGAATCAAGGGAGCAACTGATGAGTGTCCACAAAATCTCTAACCATCCTGGAGAATGCACCTGGGAAGTATGGATACCCTGTATTTTCCTATATAAGCATGTGGGCTACCAGATAAAAAAAGCAGCTGGAAAGTTCAAAATAAACAAGAGGTTTATACAACATACAGCTAAGCTGTGGAACTCATTGCTATATACTGTGGATGTTTAAAAATGTCATGTGTTCCAGTTTATTGAGAAAAAACATAAATACAAAAGAATCTCATTCAAGAATTCTGAATTACAGCTAAAGGCCAGATGAATATGGGAAACAGTATTACACGCTTGCCTGGTTCTTATCCTCTCCCCCTGACATCTGGTACAGGACATTGTCAGAGTCACAATATGAGACTAGCTAGACCTTTGGTTTGAACCATTTTGGCTGTTCTTATTTTCCTGTGATTTTAAACTACATGTTATTCCAGAAATTCCCAGGCTGCAATAGTAACTCCAGCTCTAGTCTAAGTGATTACACAGGTGGTACTTCAGTAGACAGTAGTATGGGAACAATGGTATAACAGTGTCAAATTTGGGCTGGGAACAACTGCACTGGGATCATCAAGCCCAGAAGTTTGAAATATACCACTAGGATTCAGTTGCATGCTATGCATTTAATCTCTGCTTTGGATTATAAATTAAACTGGAATTTAAATAAAAGTTGTGTCCAGAAGTCTTAAACCATGCTAATAGATGTCACAAGGCTTTTTTT
>WBMY01005406.1:290814-327264 GCA_013397315.1 Donacobius atricapilla | reverse complement strand
TTGTGTCTAGTGTTTTTTTTTTTTTTTTTTTTTTTTTTGTAAGCTATAAGGCACAGAGTAGAAGGGTTGTGTTATTTCTGATTGAGCACAGAATTATTTTCAAACTCTTTCAAAAACTATTCAAGTTTCATTTGTGGTTTGGCTCCTCCAAAAACTCTTTGTTCATTACATTTCTAGTTGCTTCTGTTGAAAACAGAGATGCTTTCAAGTGAAATGTTTTAAGGAGGGTTAGAAAGTATTCTGGAAATAATTTTAAAAGTGATGCATATTCCCTTGATTTATATCCTGTGTCTTACAACATAAAAGTGAGAAAATAATACTTTTAATTGTATAAATTAAAAAACAACCTTTGTTTTTTTATGATTACATTCCTAACTTTACACTAAAAGGAATGCTGACCTCATCTGATCTGGAAATTAGTGTCAATGTTCAACCAAGATTAATTATTTAGAAAAAATACTAACTGACATTTAGAAAAAGATAGATGAAATAGAATTCTTGTTAAGCACAGCAATAAGAAATGGAGCATGGGATGGTATAGTAATTGCCATTAGATACAGAATAAAAAGTGAGCTATCAAATACATCAAGCCATGATTTAGATTTTCAAAATTTATTAGCTTTTTAAAACTGTTTTATCAATTAATAGAATGTACTATTATGAGTTTAAATCGATGAGCACTTTTTTGAAAAATAAGCAAGTGGTTATGTTAATCAAAAGAAATCAAGCAGGTTCTTTTAATGGTGAATGATTTATAAACACTTTTTTCTTGCTACATGTTTAAATAGATTTTCTAGTCTTTGACTAGTAAAATGTTTAAGACTGACAAAATAGTCATTGTCTACAACCTACATAGGAAAAGGCTTTGATTACAATAAAATTACACAAAAATGTGTCATTAAAAGGCATTGGACAGACATAAAACCTAACCTTTTGAGCTGAAGAATACTTAATATTCTCTTCATGATCATGCAAGGGGAAATTCTTTGCTATGGAATAGCTATTTTCCTGTTAAGCAGGCTATTTCATCAATGATTTATTCCTGAGATGTAATAGGTCGTTTAAAATGGTGGTTTAAAAGTTAGGCCTTTTTTGTTTAATTTTCTCACAGGCAGTTGGTAATTATCACGGTCCTGCAGTTTCTCTGGAATGCTGTGGAGGGTCAAATGCCAATGGAACCCTGCTTTATAGGGTAATTAAGACAGTAGACATGGTTATTAAATACATCGTGCTAAACTAAACTGGAATGCTGTGAAATAAAATCCAAAATCATAAATAAAACGTGGGTATTCTAGCAAAAAGGAAAAAAAAGGAGGCATTCTACAATCATATTTTGCAATAAACAGCTCTGGCTGAATTGTGTCTGAAATTCTGCCGTTTAAGTATCCTGAGACTTGCTAGACGTTCCAGGAATATTTTAAAACTAGAAAGAAAAGCAAATGTGCTTTAAGTATGTTTTGTGTGCAGAAATCTAGTACAGTAATCAAAATTCAACCTCATAGTGCTCAGTGTATCTAACGAATGTTAAAAAACTCCACAATGAATAGAACCTTCTGTATTCATAATTACCATGCAGCATGTGCTGGAAAATATGTACTAAAACAGAATGATGGATGTAAGTTTAATGTGAATAACAAAAGAAGTTTTGAGAGTCCTGCAGAAAATACTGTCGGGTGATAGCCTCTTTGTACAATATCACCAGGTAGTAGAGTAGTTGTTTTCTTTCTTTCTATCTGAACATTATGTGTTTGCAATATCCTTTAGGCATTGCAAATTTAGGAATTATTGCTCTTCCAGAGACAGGAATGTATGCCTTATGTGCATAGGAAAGGGGGGGAAAAATTAAAGGCTTGATCAATATGGGCAAAACTAACAGAATGAAAGGTGAAATACAGTAACCTGTAAGATATTGTACTTCCCTCGGAATATAAACTTATCTGAAAAGATAAGGTAATACAATTTCTTCCTAGAAAAACTGTGATGAGTATACGAAAGTGGTGTTAAATCCACTTTGGAAAATGAATCTAATATAAAATAAAGTTTTTAAAATACAGAATGTAAATACAGAGATTTGTACAAGTGATTAAAATTACATTGTCTAAAGTCTGGGTGATTACATAGGCAAGTTTATTGATAAATTCATTGCATCACTAGAAAAGGAAAAGAATTATATCCTCCCCCTCCCTAAGAAAAAAAAAAGAAAAAAGAAACTAAATATTTCCAATTCTAGCTGTAAAACTGGAAGCCAGAATGTGCAGTTGACAGGCACAGAGCCAGCTGACTTTAAATCACTAGCCTTTCCATCAGATCAGTCTTCCTACTTCCACATGGAACACATTTTAAGTTAACAATGTGTAGTTTGGCAAAGGAATTGTTTTTCTTTGGCATAGAGTAGTTGTCTCATTTCTTTTTAAAAAAGTATTTTCTGCCTGCTTATATATACAGTGTGTGTGTCGACATTCTTTTGAACTTTAAAAACAGTTGTTACATCAAAAAACTTTACTTAGACAATTACATTCTAACTATTTTGCTTTTTATATATATGCATATATAAGCAAAGCAAATTGATATTTAATTCATCTGTTTGCAGGTTGATGAAACTTACCCACTTTTCAGCTTTTACTTAAATATGTATGTAAATGCCCATAAAAATGTTGATTAAGCTGCTTTACCACAGACACTCAGAAGACAGGCCTCCTTCCTTAGGACAGTAATTTAAGTAGGTCTCAGTTGATATCAGAGTATTTATGGTGTGGGTATAGACTCTAAGACAAACTAAGGTTAAATCTGATCATTTTGCTCTTACTCCAAAACCTGGCCATTTCAACCAGATGTATTTATAGCATGAAAAAGCAGTAGAATGGAATGCTACTCATTCAGACATTTGCAGTTGATTTATTCATTCCCAGTCGCTTCCACTGAAAACTCAGAAAAGCAGAAATGCAAATTTTCAGACATTGGTTCCACATGAAATGGGACAGACCACTGCACCAGCTACTGTTGTGAGACCAGATAGAGCCACTGCTGCCTACACATAAAGAGAGCCATTAAGGAGAAGTTGTTTATTTCTGCTTCTGCAGAAATCATAAACACCAGCCATGAGCCTGACAGCACAAGCTGTGCTGCAGTAAATTCTAGTACTTTGCTGGCCATTCTAAGCTGCCCAGTAAAAGTTACTGTAGCTAAATCCCATATACATTTCATGAAATAATCCTGCCCAGAAGATGGTATCATATTCATGCACAGCAGGGTGTGCAAATGCCTATAAATCATAACATAGAATCTGAAATATCTATATAAAAAAAAAACTGCGCAAATTTAACCATGACCCTTTGCCAGACAATAGGCCTTCATATGCTTTGCAGCTTAGCAGACACCAAGGAATTTTGTTTGGAAGTGATAGCTACTGTCTATGTAATATTTAGGACCTATTCATGGAGCGTCTGGCAGAAAATAAAAGGGTTTCCTCCTCTAACATATGCTAAAGAAGGATGTGGTCCTGTGCCTGCTCCTCCTCTTCTGACTTTTTGCAAATAGCACAACATAAGAGACAGTTGTTTCTGGCTGCCCTGCTGCCTGTCATGGCTGTCAAGTGAAATCCCATGAATTATTGCTCTTCCAGATGTAAGAGATTTCCAGGCTGCCTTAAACTGCCTGTGGTTTGTGGTACTGGAGAGGAGAGAAACGAGATTAAACTTCATCTCATCAGTGCAATCTGAAAAGATCACACAGAGGACTAATAATCACAGCTTTTTCATTCCAGAGCCGGACCCGAGAGCTCTGTGTTTTTGTTTCAGGGCTATGTCATATTAAGCTTGTTGGAAGACATTGATTAAGGTCAAACAATGTTTGAAGATCAAAAATAAAATTTTTAACTCTGTGTTGCTGCATACATTTTGCATTCTTCAGAAAGTGTCATGCATTACTTTAGTCAGCTGAAACAGAAGAGACTGTGAATGGAGTCCTCTAATTCTGAGATGTCAGCACTTCTTACCATAAACTTATGCAAGATAAAAAAGAAAATGTTGGCCTAAAATTATTAATCTAATGTCATAGAGTATCCCCTATAAATTCAGAGGAAACCATAACAACAACCAAAAAAACCTACTTGTCATTTTGGTTTCTCCATAAATGTCTGTCTTTGTGATTTTTCAAAATTTGGCATTCTGCCCTTTCTTTTTTATAACATTTTTATGATTTGTTTGTGCCAGCCACATTGGCTGCTGAACATTTGAGGTTAGTCTGAATGTTTTATATTAGCAAAGAATACTTATTCGTACTCTGACTAATTATACAGTTTTCAGAATGCTCAACAGTAATCTTGTGTAAGTTAAGAAAAAACATCAGACTCAAAATGATAGGTAGAAATTTAAATACAGGTTTTCATTATTGTTTTGTTATTATATTCCAAAATTCTTCTGTTATTGTATTGTCCACTCCAACCATCTACCTTTAATTTCCAAATGAGTTTTTTGAGTTCTCTGAGATGTATGCCTACATATGTATGAATGCAGAGAGACACATCTAGCAGTGTAATGCTCCGAGTCACCAGCAAACTATACTTTAAATAGTAGCTGTAAAACAAAAATAGCATAATGCTTTAAGACCTAAGTATTGTCAAATGATTACTGTCATGACTACATTTTTTATGAAATCAAGACAAACAGAGAGACCCCTGACATTTCAATGCAGCCCTATTAATAATCAAAATATTAATTACAGATAAGGAAAATACGTTGTTCCAAGAACACCTGGAAATAATTGACAAATGTATGCGACTTAGATCAGAATGTAATTGCCCTGATTCGACCTATGTAGCTTTTTTAAAAACTGACGTAGCTTGTTTAATAATGGTGTTGGCTACCAGATGTAAAACCTCCCAGGCCAGCTTCCTTTCCCATTCAAGCTCAGGCATATCACAAAGGCTCTCTAATATGAGGGAATACCAGTAAAACAGTGATGAAAACCATAGGTACGAATATCTGCAAGTGGCTTACATGAAAGCATTTACTGCTTTTCATGCACATGTATTAAACCATAGTGGAAAGGAGCCTTTCACTGAAAATGCATTAATTATTTGATGCTGGTTTTCCTCAGATTTTTTTTTTTTTTTNNNTTTGCTATGGGATGCAAGTGAAAGATTACAGCTGAAAAAATGATCATCATACTTGAGGTAGGCTCACCAGAATCTTTTCTTATGTTCTGTGTGAAGTTGTCTTGAACTGAAACCTCTGCTCCTTAAGGATTAAGGGATTGAAAAGCAAAGACTGAAGCTGCTGTAATTTAAACCCAGCCATTCTCTTGCACAAAGGTGCAAAATGGACTGAGTCAATCTGTTTCTTTGCTACTTCACCTAAGAAATAATTTTACCTTTTGAAAGTTTTATATTATTAACATTCCAAAGATGTCACTATCTTTAAAGGAAATTTATTCTCTTGATTTTTAAGCATAAGACCAGAGCCATGAGACATGGAATAGGGGAACATGGTTTCAAACTGCAATTCACAGCATTTCTGAAAAATTCCATCTACAAAATGTACAGCTAAATCATAAAGATAAAATTAATCAATTAATGTCATGAAGGTGGGTTTTCTTTTGTATAAAAATATCTTGTGTCCAGAAATTCCTGCACAGTAATTTTCTACTGCTATTTTAAAAAAAGGTTTTACATTACTAAAGAGTCATAAAAAGTATCAGATGAAACAAACTTAGTTCCAAGGACTGCAAGAGAAGAGGGAGCATTATGTTATATTGCAGATAATTAATACATTCACTAGACAGAAAAAATCCAGTTAATTACTGGGTGCACGTTAACTGATTGCAGGTTCTGAGTTTCAGTAACGAAATTAACTGAATTCACATTTCAGGTAGTTCATTTCTTTTTAAAGTTTGTCACAAAGACTCAGTACATAATTCTAATCAAAACAAATCAAAACTTGTTTTTAAAAATTATTCCCAGTGGAAAAGCACCATATCCAGCAGAAAACAGAGACTCAGGGCTGTGGTTTGGGCACCAGTGTGCCGTGCAAGGGACCTGTCTTTGATTACTGGGTCTAATGCTCTGCTTGTCGATGAGTGCTCCCCGCTGTGATGCTCAGCTTGTGAGAAGAGAGCAGTTCTGCAGCTTTGGGGGGCGCAGCCCTCGGAGCCACTTCCTTGGAAGCTGTACTAGTTCAGGCAGAAGTGGGTTCCCCCACCCCTCCCACTGATGTACTGGCTGCTGTGAAGGCTTATGTGGAGGGAAATAAGGGAGCTGTACTTCTTTGGCAGTTTGGAGAAGTTTTTTTTCCCTGAGGAAAAACATATAAACATATCCTCTTGTGATATGTGTCAAAATTTACTATCTTCAGGAGCAAGCATAGCCTGTAGAATTACTTCTATCAGCTTAGGACTACATTGCATAATTTCCATTTTGGTGAGGAAAAGTCACATAAGTGGTTGCATATTTGTGTTTGTAAATCATCTTCTATCACTGATTTAAAATTGTGACCCACTGTTTATCCATACATTTGATGTGGAGCTAGCAACCAACAATAATATGAGCTTGCCAGCACTTCCCATTTATAACTTCAAAGCCTAACCTGGAGGACCACCCTCTCAAGAGACAGAAGCAATTCATTTTCCATATTCAATGTGCTCCTCTTGAGAGAAAAAAACTGCCAGTCATGCCAAATTGTGTTGAATGATACAAGGGAAAGCTAGTTTTATCGCATGGGCAGCTGACATAAAACTCTTCCACTTATCTTAGGTTGGATGGGGACTGAGTTCAGAGATGAAAGGTCAGTTCTTTATCCACTAAGCCCTCTAGATATTCCAAAATCCCCAGTACATTACAAATTTGAACAGTTTAAGCTCTCTTAAATAAAAGAATCTCTTCTCAAGGTAAAGTATACAGTGTATATAGATACAGCCCAGGAGAAACATGTGAAAGGTCAGAGATGTGACCTTTTAACGTCAATAGTTTTATTTATTGACAAGAAGTCCAGTTTAAAGGGTTTAATGAAAAAGCAAGACAAGAATCGAGGAATCTGTTAAACTGCGTAAATTTGACTGCCTAAATAAATTGTACTGTGTGCCTCAGAAATTGCAATTGCCATTAATGTTTTCTGGGGCTTATTCTTTGCAGAGAAACCAGCTTCAGAAATGTACAGCACACTGGTTACACTGACAACCCACAAGCCAGTTACTCAATTTTCCTAATATGGCATATGGCAAGTGAAGTGGTATTTATATCTTTCTTGATATTTTCCTTCATGTTATTTATTTATTCTGTTATCCCAAGTAAGAAAAAATATACACTTTGTATTTAGATCTTGTTATCACTGAAATCAGTACAGAAAAACAAGACAGGATGGTATCGATAAAGATTTCTAATTATGTTTTATTTTTATTTTATTGTACTCTTCATAATTGTTCAAGAATGCACCAGAGAATTCTAGTTAGTATACCATTGTCAGAATAGTTGTACTTTATACTATCTCTGTAATAAATGATTTTCTGATACTGCAATAGTGCAGTCAGCAAAACTCATGTATATAGTATGCAGATAATACAACTAGTATATAGCTAATACAGCTAGTACATTCAATCGATATAAATAATATTGATAATGTTCATATGAATAGATTTTTCAGTGGTCCTGAGCACTACCAGATTCTATTGAAACAACTGGGTGTTGTAGCTCAGGTGTTTGCCATATGAAGCCATTTAGATCTTAAAAATGTTTTTCCTCCTCCTCAAGTGCAATCTATGAGCTTTGAAATTAAAAATAGAATTCAAAAACTTGTCTCCTGCAGTACTTTGGCCTTTTGCAATGCTATTTATAGCCTATAGCATTTTGTTTACGTGAATCAATTATGTGCGTCTTCAAGCGCAGGTTTTACATCCACGGACTTTTGGATTTTGTCATTTCAGTAATAATGCCTGATATTTTAGTTCAGTTTTACAGCTTCTCATCTGAAAAGACAACTGCCTTTTGTGATGTAATTTAGAGACTTTATTGTGAATGGGCATCAAGACACAAATTGAGAACAGAGGGAGAAGAAACAAACCTGGATTAAAGATTGCCTTGGACTGATAGCTCTGCAAGCTCTAGGACTCTGCATTCTTGTTTAAAATGCCTTGATGTTAATACTGATCATTTCATTTGTAGTGCTTTTTATGATTTTTTTTTTCTGTAAAATGAGAACAAGACAAATTGGTAGCATCTCTAATGACAGAGACTGGATAGGGCAACACAACAAAGTGTGGTAGTACTACTTCTTCTGGTAATGTTTTCATCTTATTCCTGTTTCTTCTCTTACTAGTGTGCTAAAATGCCTTTGCAAAATGATATTGATAATTTATCATATAAATACTAAATAATACCACACTTTTAAAACCTCTCTGCTTATGAAACTTTATAGCCTAATTAATTCAGCAAGATCTCCTGTCAATATTTCAGACTACCTTCAGCATGACACCATCACTCCGTTTGATCTTTCATGCCACAAAATATGCTATTTGTATTTGTAACTTACAGACATTTTTAATGATCTCTGAGGTTAGACAAACTATTGATGAAAGATTTCTTGATCAAAACAAATACTTGGTTTTATCCTTAGATAACTGTGCAAGCTTTACACTACCAGCTTACTCACCAGCTTCATTCTGAAGGGTGAAGCTTGTTCATGACACAACCTGTAACAACTTCACATTTGCAGGATTTTTTTTTCCTGTATTTTAAACATCAGCGCTCAGCCTCATTACAAGTGAGGCAGATGAACACTGAATCACCAGTTCTTTCACAGTTGCGACAAAACATTAACTAGACTCTCCTTCCAAAGAAATATAGAATTGCTAGATAGATGTATCTCATTTCTTCATTGTTTAAATTATCTCATTGGAAAGAAATTTCATGCACAAAGAATATGTGCACATGCAATGAGCTAAATTATGAGCAAATTCTCTGGTGTCATTCTGGCTTATTTTTAAAAAGAGCTGGAATGTCCCTCAGTTAATCTGCATTATATTGTGCAGACTAGTTTTGATGTAGTCTCATCACTGTGGTGAAATGACTGTTTATCAAAGGTCAGTTACAGTACTCAGAGCCTGACAATGGACTGAAAGGTAGGAGAAGATGAGTAATTTGGAACCTTAATAAAGAAATTTTGCTTTATTTGTGCCTAACCTTGAAAAACACTCACAGATTTCAACTATAATGCGGCATGCAGCAGTAAACTTCTCAAGGGCCTTTTGTCTGCACACCTCACTGCTGCCAGAGGCTCATTGTCTGCTCTTAGTAAGTGCAGTAATACAGGATGGGTGTTTATTGTATTTATTGACAAGTGCCTTTTGTTTTCCTTGCTTTTTTATTTTTTTCTCACTCTCCCAGATCTTGATGAACATTCTAACCTTCCTAGTTTCCTTTCTTTCATTTCATTTTAATAAGCATTTGGAGGCGTCTTTCCAGAAATGCCAAAGAAAGGAACTTTTTTTCTTCCTGAGCTTCTGGACAGATAATTTTTAGCTACTGTGTGCAGCACTAGTGTCTGAAGCACACATTATAAGAATAAATGGCTCTACTCCAGTTCCACATATGGTAAATGTGTTCTCTTGGTACTGCCTTACCCTGTCAGATTACGAATATATATTTCTTGAAGTTTGCAAATAGAACCTGGTAAAAGTTCTGATAAAATGAGGGACAATTTAAAGGGGTTTATTTGGGGTCTTTTTTTCTTTAAAATGTTGGAGAAAGTGTTTTGATGTTACGGCATCAGGAAGATTGTTATCAAGTGAGTTTTAACCTCAAGAACTAAGTTTTTATATAGTTGAGCACTCACAACACTGAATTTTCAGCATCTATGAAAACACAGCCTTGAATTTGCTATCTGATTTCTGAAAAAAGTCAGAATGTGTCATCATCTCAGGGTGTTCCTTTCATTATTTTTTTTCCAATCCGTAAATTGAGATAAATCCAGAGCTGACAAGTGTTCAAATAAATTTTGGAACAAACTGGATATCTTGGCCAAATAATAAAAATCTAAACAAACAGATAAACAAACAAAAACACAGAATTAAAAAATATTATCTATTTAAATCCCTTTGCACCTAATGGCAGTTCAATACCTTAACCTTGTCCTTATGTTGAAAGGCTTCCCTATTTTACATGAACTCACAAATAGAACTTAGGTAAGTGTTGTAAGATTCTGCATTTAACTAAAGCCCATGGTCTGCTCATGCTTTTTCTTTGAACTATATATTTTAAAATACCAGAAGTTCAAATGAATTTTATTTAAGCAATCTGTGTCCTGAAATTCTGCATCATAATATAAAGGTGAACTGGAAAGAAGATGTGTACACTGCCATGGAAGTTGTGAGAACATGTTGTACTAGTACCTTAGCTGTCACTCCAGACAGTCGAATGAAGTAAGTCAATGGATCTATGGTACAGAGGTCAGAGTGGCAGTATTTCTGAAGAATTCAGAGAAGCTGTCTGGAGACTGCTAGTGTGTGAGATGGAGGAAGAAAGAGAAAGATGAGCAATGAATTCCCTAAAGCTATTCTCCTGAATGTGTTCCATAATAAATTTTAAATGTGTGTCATAGTGGGGTAGAGGGGTTAGATTTACTAATAATTTGCATTAACATTTGTAATATCTATTTTTTATAAGCATGATTGCTTTTAAAGTTTTGCAAGTTTATATTCTTCCCCAATAAATTCAGATTTTTTACTGGCTATGCCATTCTCTGTTATTATACACTTTATCTGCATCTTTTATATATGAAATGAAGAGGCTGGCTATATCCTTCTTACTCTTTTCTTTGCCTGACTGCTTAACAGACAGAAACTGCTGTAATCTGTCACAGCATCAACCACTGAATGGGGGAGCGGATGTTTTCCCCACAGAACCTAGACAATAACTCTGGACAGGAGGAAAATGGACTAATACAAGGATCTGATGAGAGAGTGGCTTTCCTCCAATGACCCAGCTGGCTTGCTCATGACAAAGCTTTTACAGGACATAACATAAATGAAATAAGAAGAATGAAAGCATTAAACAATGTAGCCAAGGAGAGAGGAGAAAGAGGAACTTAAAGGAAGGCAGACTCTATCTGAGAAGAGGCAAAAGGCAATATTGCCTGTGTGATTGTTCCAGCCTTCACAAAGGGGATTGTTGCCTGGCTGGGAGCCGCCGGAAAGGATTAGCAGTTTTTCAGGGCAGACAACACCCCCACAATCCCACCTCGGGGTATCTCAGGTGTGAAGTGGGGGCTTGGGGAGAGGGCAATGGTGCAGGCTCAATTGGCCAGTAGTGCCCTTGGCTGACATCGTAGTTTATTTGTGAGCTTATTAAGCCTGGCCAGTCCTTTGGGGGCACTCTTGGCAAAGGTCACAAAAGACAAGACTTTGCATAATGAATGCATTAAAATCTTTTTGTTAGTGCAAGGGGAGCAAGAGGATAATGGCAATGAAGCTTTGGAATACAGGAAAGGAGGTAAAAGAAAATTAGTCCCTGAGGTAGCAAATATGATCACCATGTGGACTTGGGTTTCTATTTTAGCAAGTAAGCCCTGAGAGAAAAAAAAAGTGCTTGGAAACATGCTGCCTTTTATTTAGATCCATAGCTACTGCGCCGAAGGAGTATGCCACAAAGGGCACAAATGCCACTCCTCTCTATGATAAGTCATTTATATGGAAAGATCCCAGACAGTGAATAGGAAAGAATGAAGAATGCTGCACACTTTTTGAAGATCTCAAAGATGGGATAGGGAGGGAAGGAAAAAAAAAAAAAGAAAGATGCCATATCAGCATGTACGCTATAAATTGTAGTTAGCTATCATAAATTCATGCTGAAAATAAAGTCAACATTATCAGATTTTGACCATGAGTCTCCTATGGGATTGATGTCATAATACAGCCGATAGGACCTGAATGCACCTTTCCTAGCACTTTAATAAAGACCCAAATTGAGTGGCAAGGATAAGCAAGTTTAGGTACACATATGAAGATGGCAGGGTCTCACAGCTCAATAACCTGGTGATTCAAAAGACTCAGGGCTGATAAAAGATAGCAACACCAGCTATCAGGGTCAGTTCAAGGGTGCTATAAAGAGAACCAAATCCCACGGAAAATAGATAAACTATTCCTCTAGTTGCTAAGGTACCTTAATCTGATGAAAGCTAAGTTGTGTGAATTTTTTAAGGGTTTATCATTCTTTGCATTGGTCCTACAGTACAAATATGTGATCTTAAGCAACAAGAAGAAAGTTAGAAGAGGATTTAGGAATACAGTTGCTGGTCCATTTGAGCACGTCAGTACAGTCTTCAGGTAAGTTTGGGCAAGAGGAAAAATCAGTGAGTGACTACATCAATTTGCTATTATGTTTGCAATCAGTCTATAAAGTTCTCTAATGATCCTGATAAGGGCATACTTTTGGCTAAGCCAAATATAGAAATCGCTGGATTTTAGTCATCAGTAGATCATTTGGAAAAGCAAGTTCACATCTATTTGCAGTTCTTCAGGTATATCTTTACAATGCACTCATTTTAAAGTCTATGCAAAGGTCCATTAACCATAATTTTGTGTCCTCAAAACTTATTTGCTCTAGGTTGTTTTGGAATTTTTGTTTCTCTAGAGAATATGAGTATTAAATGATATATTTTATCTCACCTTGCCTCTGTTTCTCACTTCTTTTATCTCAGCAGATGATGCCACTGGTGACTAGCTTCTACCTTCGAGCAGAAAGTTCATCAGCATCACCTGGAATTCTGTGTTACTTATTCTTAGTGATTTTGCAGGATCCAAGATGGTTCTGGTAAGGCGATAAACTCAACTCTAAATGCCCAATCTTTCGGCAATCTTTGTGGCATTTTGAAATCTTCTTTTACTAAGATGCCTGCAGGATCATTATGTAGTTTCAAGCAAATTCTTTAGTGGTAGAGACTAGCAATTAAAACTATTAAGAGTTGAAGCTTTTGTATTTGCAGATAATAGGTGAAAGTCACATCCAATTTTAATTCTCAGAGTATGCCTAAAGTAAGCATATTACTCTAGTCCCATTTGTATTAGAAAATCCTTCTCTGGACCTAATATCCTAAAATGACTTTGTGTTCCTGTATAGTATCCACACATGCATCATTTGGAACAGAAGGAAAAGATGGCATGCTGTGCAATGTGTTGTGCATGAGTTTCCAAAGCATTGACTGAGACAACCCACACAGCTATTCTCCCTCNTCTTCATTAGGGGTTTTTTGGGGGTTGTTTTTTTTCTTTTTTTTTTTTTTACTTAATTTCTTGTTCAACATTTCAGTTTTTCTAAATTTATTTCATAAATGGATAAATAAATGGACTATCTTCACAGGTATGACAAGATATCATCTAAATTTCTGTTTGAATAAAATATTGTAGAAATACTTAGCACATTATCGAAAGATTTTTAGCTGACAGATGAGGGGAATATATTGCTTTACAACCTGGACAACTACCTGTGTTTTATTGTCTCCTAATGAGCACTTAGAATTCCTGTCACTGTAACTAGAATACTTTTCACATCTGGTTTCAGATCACTGATAACACATTACAAGTTCATCAGAGCACAATGCAGATGAATGCAAAACTTATTAAATAAATGCTCTCAAAAAAGAGTTAGTCAGTGGTAAATCATCATCAAATGGAAGTGATCCTAGGAGGCTCCTCAGGGATCAACATTAGACTCAACATTATTCAACATTTTCACCCATGAGTTAAAACATAAACATAAATCATTCTTAGAAAATTTGTGGGTGGCAGAAAGATTGGAGGATCAGTAAATAATAATGAGGACAACATAGCCATAAACTGCATTCTGAATTACTGGTAAAATGAGATCATTCAAAAAGTAACAAAAAAGCCAGCCCATGTTGCAAAAAGATCCAGGCCAGCCCAGCAGGATGGGCATCTTTGTTCAGAAATATATATACTGAGGAAGCTCTAAGTACCATAGTGAAGAGGTAACCAACCACAGGCATAGTGGTGAAAAACAGTATTTTGAAAAGTAGCATTTGCTATAAATAACCAAATAAATCAATGCTATAAATAACCAAGTGAGAAACAGGATCTAAAATGTGTGTATCTTTGTTTGGCACTAATGAGACAAGTAAGAAAATACTTTTCCCCTTTATGTTGTCTATAGTTAAAGGAGTTTCTGTTTGTTAGTTTTTCTTTAAGTATGGATATGTTGTAGAAAAGAGACAAGACTATTCAATGTTGGATGAAATGCCCACAGGGAGACACTGTAAGAGCTTGACTTAGTCTATCAAAAAGATTGAACAGTGACTTGACTGGGAGGTAACTGTGAAAGTGTAAATACTCTCACAATGTGAAAACACAGAGTACTGCATTTAGCCGGCAAAGAAAGGGATAACAAGAACTAAAGGCTGGAAGCTGAGCTAAGCCACATGTTAACCATGAGTGGTTAACCACTGGAACAAGTTATAAAACAGTATGATCACTTCCCTATCTTTTAATGTCTACAGATCAAGATGGATTCTCCTGCTGGAAGCTGTGCTTTATCCAAACACAAGTTATTGGCCTCAGGACAGACCAATGGGATAAAATGTGGAGGCTGGTGATAGAAAGACCACAGCACAATGCAGTGGCCTCTCCTGGTGTTAACTGCTACAAGAATATACACAAATAATGCCCCCATTGTATTTACCTCAAATTCCGTTTATTGTATTTAGCACCAATTCTTATACTGCTTCTGTCAGAAGTGGTCTAAATCTTCAACGTTTAAATAACCACTGTAGTAAAATGTCTTTCAAACATGTTCAAGAGAAGATGTATTAGAGTGAAAGTGGGAATATTATGAAAATAATTATTAAAATTAAAATTGTGTTCATAGTTATAGCAGTCTTGTCATAATGTGTGAAGAGTTAAGATACCATTATTTAGTCCATTGTCTGAGCAAGTAGGTTCATATCAGGGCTAGTTTTGTTTAAACAAAATCTCAGCCTAGTTTTTTATTTTCTAGTCATTTCTATCAGTAAATGGGTCACCTCCCTCTAACACACCTGTGACAGGCTCAATAGTGCAGCTTCAAGGTATCACCTTTTCAGATGACAGAGTGAACATATTCATTTGCTATTCCAGGATGAATGAAAAGGATTTTGGATCATCCTCCATAGATAATCAGAACTCTCTTTCTGTCTGAGACTGGAAAAAACATTAACTCCAAATCACAGAAATATAAAATGTCTTGATGCACGTGAAGAGAGCATCATCTAAATTTCAATTGGAACAAATGTTGCAGATGTACTTGACATATTGTAGAAAGGCTATCAGCTGATGGGTTAGGCGCATGTACTGCTTTACAACCTGGGAAACTGCTGATGCACTGTGGAGTTGCTGGATTGAAGGATTCGGCAAAAGAGTAGGGGCTATTCTGCTAGATACAAAGAAGCGTTAAGACACTGGTAAATCAGCAGAAAGGGGGAAGACAATAACATCAGTCTATGATATGTGTTTTTCTCTAAGAAGAGACAAGAGAATAGAAGTAATCAGGTACAGATTTGTGACTCTTAATAAATACTGTGAAGAGCAAGAAAGGCACAGATCATGGCTTTCTTGCAAACCTGATCAAATTTTACCATATTGACTCAGAAGTTATCACTGTTAGAGCCAACTTTCAATTAATGAAGTAGTTCAAAACTGTCCCAAGTCTGCCCAGAATCTGACTTAATTTTTTGGCTTATTCTAGCTTACATTTACAATTTTTTTGTCCTATAGTACATAAATTTAAAAACAATTCTTTCTAATGTGGTATAAAATTATATCCACCAAGGCTACAGAGGCAAGAATTTTTAAAATACTAAACAAAAAAGGAGGAGACATGGAGAAAAATGTGTTATTTTAACCAAAATGGAAATACAATTATGTAGGACTGCATAATCTCTGTTATAAAATATACTATTCAATGTAATTAACTTGGCCCCAAATGCAGATTCCACTCAGTTTCCAAGATTACTGCACTTGGGTAGAAACTAACCATTGTCACTGCATCTCCAGGCTGAAACGTGGGCCTTGTTTTCTTTGGTCAGGAGATATCATGGTTGAGAGACCCTTGCACACGA
The DNA here is from genome assembly GCA_013397315.1 of Donacobius atricapilla. Taxonomy (NCBI): domain Eukaryota; kingdom Metazoa; phylum Chordata; class Aves; order Passeriformes; family Mimidae; genus Donacobius; species Donacobius atricapilla. The sequence goes on along the minus strand of WBMY01005406.1, from coordinate 311,173 downwards.
AGAGAAAATTCTAAACCTTTAAGCAATATGATGAATGACATCCCCTGAGTTTCACTTAGCTAAGATATCCCTGCCTCTTTCTAACCAATGTGATAGAAAAATAAGAAACAATAAATAACCTGGTCTCTAGCTCATGGATTTTCTTTTAAAAAATGTGAAGAACATTCTTTGAAAATGTAAAGATTTTGTAACACTCTGTTCTTCTTTTAATCATTCTCCTTTTAGGTATTCAGATATCACAAACACATCAGCTGGGTGAGCTCCTTCAGTATTGCTTTCTCCTCTTAGTTTTTCCACCTGGGTCACTCCATTTTACAGCACATACAGGTTTTATGAACATTTGGTTTACCCACATTTAGGAAAGTTCTTCTACGCAGTTATTTTTGCAGTGGTGGAAGGGGAAAGGACAGCAAATCAGAGTCAACCACTCCCTGATTCAGGCCTGGGAGTCTACCTTCCTCTTACATAAAACTTACCACAACATCAGATGGCTGGAGACAGCACTGCTTTTTGGGGCCACGGTCTTAGCCAAATCAGTGAAGTTATCTTAGATATCAAAATTACTCTAAAAAATTGCTCATACATAAGAAGCAACAATCAGTGAAGGGGCTTATACTTTGTGAATGGTCAACAGATATCAACAGACAATTTTCTCTGGGGTTACAAACATAACTTCTGATAATCTATTTTACTCTGTAAAGCAAGGGAGCTGTTATTCTGTGTAGTAGAGGAGTCCCAGTTGCTAAACATAGGTAGGGAATGAAGTCTACTTGTCAGATGACAGCAGATACCACTTCCTTTGTGATAGAAACTTATTCCCAGATAGAGTTGTCAATTTAGTAGATGCCGAATTGGCGCCATGATCAAGATGAATGCTTGTTTCTTAATAAAACCTTGTGTTGGGTAAGCAAAGAAGTGGCCTTTACCTCAGGCACTTCGTTAATTGAACAACCGACTGATAATGAACCGTTATATCACTATTGCTTAAATAATTATGTTATACTGAGAGAATGTAAAGAAGCATTGTTTCGATGTAGTAATATACTTGGGTCCAGATATACCTTAGTAACTATTTTCTATGTAAAATATCTTTTTTTTTTTTTGAAAACCAGTATTTTAGGGATATTTCTATTTTCAGATTTTAGAATTCTCATTGGAGGTTTTTTTCAGTAGATTTACTAGTTATATAATCAGATTTTGTCTTCTCCTTTCCAACAATCCAAACAATTTGGGTGATAGGCAGGTCTGGCTTAATTGAATTTCCTTCCCTAGGTCATGCTTTCAGATCTCTTGTAGAATTCTTTCTCTACCTCTCTAATGTGACACCAGTCTAATCTCTGTTAACTTCAGTTAAATAGGGTAACTAGCACAAAAATTGTAACATTGAAAAGGTGGCTTAAACAAGAGACCAATATGACTTCTGTTGAAGTAAGTCTATCAATTTGGAGAATTGCTGGTGTAGTTCCTCAGAGAATTGTCTTAGGAGAAGTAGCTGATCTCTTCATTAATGTCTTTGATACAAATACTGGGAGTGTGCTAATGAAATTTTTCAGATGACAAAAACTTTGGCAGAGTTGCCCATACCTAGAAGAACTGGAATTTCATACAGGAAGAATTAGATGACCTTGACGACTGTAGTAATAGAAGCAAGATGAAATTTAATAGTACAAAGTGTAAGGTCATGCACTCAGGGACTAATAACAAGAATTTCTGCTATAAGCTGGGAGCTCATCAGTTGGAAATGGTACAGGAGGAGAAAGACTCGCATTTAATCAGTCAATCACATGATGATTATCACTACCAGCGTGAAGCTGCCATGAAAAAGGAAAGTGTAATCCTAGGAGGTGCTGGGATGTTTTCTAGTACTGATAGAGAGCACCACTTCCACAAGGTCTTGGCAAGACTGCTTCTGGAACAGGGCATACATTCTGTTGCAAGGCAGCTCATTCAAACCTGAAGTACCTCAGAGAAAGAGAAAAGAGATGTTGAGAACCTCAGGGGACACCTGAAAAGCACCTCAACTTCTTTTGCTGAGGAGTCCCATCATACTCCATTGAAGGCTTTCAGTGAAATTTTTTAAACAGTACTTTGAACAGTGGTTTAGTGGGAGTTCTTCATGCTAACACCATGTTCAGCTACTGTCCTGCAGTATACAATGGTTTTCAACCAAAGGAAAAGCACATCAGAAAGCAAGTAAAAAACAGTTTAGGGTAACTTATTTGTACAGATATTGTGAAGAAGACATCAGTGATGGTAAAAATATGAACATTTTCATGAAACCCTGCACCTTCAAGTAAATGCCTTCAATTAAATTTTTTTAGAAGTACTGAAGAAATCAAGTACAAAATAATGGGAAAAGTTCTCTATTTTCCTCTTTGTAGTTGTGAAAGGACAACTACTGATAAACCTATGCAAAGTACAACAATTTCAAAGTGCACAGCAACCACAAAACAAAATTTTATACCGAGACTGCAATGAGAATATCCTATACTTCCTTGTCTTTCTAACTGCATGAATGAATGAAGCGGAGATTTCTTTGAAAATCCTTTGCCCAGTGGACTCAGTTAGACCCACATTAAGAGGCAGAAAGACAGTGACATACTCATGGCTTTAGGCATGTTCAAACAATCTAATTTATGTAAAGCAGATGTACTTCCTCAATTCTGTCTTTAAAAAAAACCAAACAGCCTGACAGTTTCATTCCTTGGACACACAAAATATTTCATTGCATCAAAAAAGATCAGGATTTAGAAATCACACAGAATTCTTGCTCTTGGAATGGTTATGCCAAAAATTAACTATTCAAACTAGTGGAATGCTGGATTTTTCAATTTAAATTATTAGTTTTTATGATTATACAAAAAGGAAGGTTTGAAGGGGCGAGTAAGCTAACAAAAGGGAAAATAAATGTAAAAGATGAAAACTGAAAGGCCCTGTTTTGAGGGTGAACGAGTCCAATTGAACATCCTTTGTTTGTCGATGGTAGATGAGAAGGTCTGAAGTACCATATGTGTAAAGACACATTTTCAGATCTGAGAAACGTATTTAAAGACACATTTTCAAACACACACATTTTTTAAAAAATCTTCAAATGTTAGACTACAGATATAACTCCAGTATAGAAAGATACCTTTCTCCTAGATTTACGAGACAATATGAAATATGGAAAACATGCAGAAATGGACATGGTATAATGATTTCAAAGAATCCATGGGAAATGTGCAGTGGTCCACTTAACACCATTTTGTTTCTTGAAGTAAAAACACAGCATGTACTTCCTAGTGCTATTTTCAAGCAGTTGCTCTGTTTTTCTAGTTAAAGATCACACACTTAGTCCTGAATTAATTAGAATATTGCACTTTTTTCATTATATATGTTAACTTTTTTCTTTTATTTTTAGGGAAATATGCTTGTAAGATAATAGAATTATTTCATTCTCTGCCACCTCTGTGGTCTTGTATTTTCTGCTACTACTGCACTGTATATTTTTAGACTGGGAAAAAGGAAATTATATATAGCAAGCAATTAAGACCTGGAATTTTCAAGCTGTCATGGTAGGTTATAGAAGAAATTTTATCTTACCAGTATATAATGTCATTTTTCTGTAGTCCCACTGCCTATAATCCACTGCAAAAAGTAAATAAAATCCTGGAGCAATTCTTTCTCTCCTTTAGTTTGCCACTTCATTGTTACAGAATGCAGAGGCAGAATTATAGTAGCTGGTATATAAATATGAGCATCCATTCCTACATTTTACTTTTAACTTTTAGTGAGGGACAAATTATTGTTGTCTCCACATGAGGTTGTTGAGGGCCTTTAGGACTATGACAACCATCTCAGGAACTGCACATTTAAGAGTAACACTGTGACTTCCGGAAAATGCAGGCAGTATTGACTTTTGCAAAGATCTGTCTACCTGGACACAAAAAAAAAGTGTGGAAAATGGCCAAATGAATATGATGGAGTTGTTGTACATTTCAGAACATGAACTTGTAGAGAACATGATGGATTACAGCTGCTACTGAATGCTTAGGACAAAATAAAAGTGTCAGCATCTATGTGGCAACAAGAACAGTGCATTAAGTGTTTCCAGAAGATATTAGGGCTCCTGTTCTTAACCATAGCAGGAAGAAAGCAGCATCATTCTGGGTAGTGGTTTGTATAGACAAAACTGGGTTAGTAAGCACTGCAAAGATAGACCAGCATAAGGCAAAATAAATTGAGGATGAAAAATGGGTTCTCAAAACAAGGTAGGCACCTAAATAGAGAGGCTACATAGAACAGATAGACTGTAAAGGGTTAAGGCAACTCGATAGATCAGTGTCTCATGGCAGGCCTGGGCAGGATAGTCATACACAGCAGAACAAGCTAAAATGGTACTAAGAGAAGAAACTACATATGGGAAAATGGATTATTACTTTTGAAAGGGACAAACAGAAAACCAAGCAATGACAAAAAACCCACCTAAGCATTCTCAGTCAAACAACCTCCCAGCCCCACACCAAGAGTGAAATCAGTCAACTGCCAGAAACTACCAAAAAAAACCTTGCAGAAAGTACAAGAGAGAGGGAGAGGAATTTTTTACAAGGGCATGTACTGATAGGACAAAGCATAATAGCTTTAAACATAAAGAGAGTAGGTTCAGACTATATACAGATAATTTCTTTACTGTGAGGGTGGTGAGATACTGGAACAGATTCCCCAGAGCTGTGAATACTCCACCCCTGGAAGCATTCAAGGTGAGGTGGGAATAGGGCTTGGAGCAACCAGGGTGAGTGAAAGGTGTCCCTGTCCATGGCAGGGGTCGAAACTAGGTAATCTTTAAGGTCCCTTCCAACCCATTCTATATGCTGAAATCAGTGGAGCCTTTTATGTCGCTACTAGTAAAAATGACAACAGAATTAGGCTGAAAATTTACTGAGTTTGCTTGTACCAAAGCAAATGAAGTATTCACCAGCGCTGGGAGAAGGGGAAGTTAAGAGACTGTTCAGCAATGTTTGCAAAGAGAAAGACTTCGGGGGGGAAAAATGGACAGCATACACAGGTAAACTGCTGACGAAAAGAAGTGGGGGGAAAAAAAAAAAAAATCAGGAAAGAAAAAAATGAAGGAAGCTTCCAAAGTGTAAAGTGGGATGTTCACAGATTTTTTTTTTCAGTGGTGTGAGTTGACAAAGAGAGCACAAATGAAAGACAGCACTCCGAACACAGACTGGGGTGCAAAACAATTAAAAAAATATGTCGTAGCGCAGAGTGTCCCTCCTGGCAGCCCGGGCTGACCCCGGGCACCACAGAGGGCACAGGGGCACAGCCCCGCCTGCAGCGCCGCCAGGGCCGACCCGGGGCTGCTCGGCCGGGCCCGCCCGAGGCACCGGCGTGTGCTGGCCACGAGGGCAGGCGGCAAGGGAGCCTCTGCAGAGGGGCTGCCACAGCTGGAGACCCGGACCGCACACCCCGGCCCGGCAGAGCCCCGAGCAGCCGCACACCGCGACTTCTATGGGGAGCTGGGGAAAGGGGACGGGGAAGGGCATCCACCAACCCGGGGAAACCAGGGAGCGGCCCGAGGAGTGAGGGACGCCCTCGGAGAACAATCTCCCCAGAGGCAGGGGCTTTCCTCTGGCTCCAGCCCATCATTCCACGCCCTGCAGGAAACCTTCCAGAAGCAGGGAAGGGCCCCGGCATGACAGGCACGTCTCCGGAGGAGGGGGGAGGGGAGGATACGTGGCTGAGGGGAGGGAACAACGGGGTACAGCCGAGAACAAATTACAGTGGGGAGGCGTGGGCTGAACCATACAAAAATAACTGCTGAACATACCACCACAAAAATGGGATTTCAAGAAGTCCTGAAATTCCCAGAATGAGGGAGGAGAATATGAATACACGCACACACACACACACACACACACACACACGAACACACACATATATGTAAGTATATATATATATATTTGTTTATATCAGGAGATGCCTGTGTTCTGTGTTGACAGACATTCCGTATGTTCGCATCGTGGCTGTTAACAGACATGATAACATCATCTTTAAAAGCGGTCGAAGTATTAGTTGCTGTGACCAGAAGCTCTAATCTCATTCTGACTTTTCTAAGTTAAAGATGAAAGTCATGCAGTTTAAAATTTTAATTTACTTGCAGTAATTGCTTTGAGAAGTTTGTAATACCTGTTGAGATTTGATATCCCCCTGTGAAATCAATGGACATGTTACCAATAGTGTAAGAAAAATCAAAATTAATAAATCTTTTACAAACCATGTTGCTAAAGTGAAGTCACCAATTGAAAAAAAAATTATTTTGGTTACTTTTCAGTGGTTTGCAGTGATTGTTCTAAGCTACTATGTTAATTTGCTAATATTGTATAATGAACCCTGGTTTAGAGGTTTTTGTTATAATCTAAGAACACGCAACGCTCAAGACCAAATCATACTACATAGCCTCTACAAATGTCTTCTAGCAAAAGTGAAAATGGTTTTATATGAATCCACTGGACTTGATTTATGTGAAAACAGCTGTGATGTGCTGGTTAAAATAGACTTGTAAATTTTAAAAAGCTTATTTTCCCCCTCGTTCTATGTGATATGACTTTAACTAAGGCATGTAAATATGCTTTTTTAAGTGATGTGGGATGCAATTCAGAATGCCTACAGGCAAATTTTCAGCAGGAGAAAAAAAAAACATCTGAAATGTATCTTAAATATATATTTAAAAAATGCATTAGTGTCCCAGAATCGTTTTCATTTCCAAACAGGAATTATGATGCTTACTATGTCTTTGTAACTGTAGCTCTGGAATGCTATAAATACAGAGAACAATATGTAAGTTCTCAAAATCATTAATTTTCACCAATCTTCTTTTAAAAAAACAGAGCTTACTTGTTTTTATTTGTTCAAGAACAGTCAATCAAGAACATTAATTTGATTTATATTGTATAAATGTTTGTTAGAAGTTCCAATTGAAAAAATATTGTCTTTATGCTAAGAGAATTCAGCAAAGTATTTCAGTGACTAACTTACTGGCAGCATTGTTTCACATTTAATCAAAGAGTACACCTGTCATCTGCAAAAGAAAAAAGTTCAGTACAGAATTGAAAAACATGTCTCAGTAGCTGAAATTACAGATCTTTAAAACCTATTAACATTTTACTAAATTTGACCTAATAAAATTAAAATTTAGGGTACATTTTAAGTATCCAGCTTTTATTTTTTATATATGTTAACAAGCATTACTGAGGTTGCTGTGATAACTTGTCAGTTTTTCCTTAATGGTCATATAAAGTTTTCATTAATGGACGGCATGAATTAGACCTTCCCGTGGGCAACTTGAACTCAAGTAGTGATTTTTATTAAGGGTTTTTTAATTGAATGAACAATTTTAATTTTTTAAAGAAGAATAGTTGTTTTTCTTCATGTTCTTTATCCCATTTAGCGTCTCTGATCCTGAGGTGTTACTTAAGGGCATAATTAGTAAACATTTGGGGCTAATGCCAAAATATTAGAGATTCAAAGCCATGATTATACCTTCCTTTTAACTAAGCTTTATTTTGCTTTCTTGACCATGAAGACTCTAACAGGCATTTCAATTTTGAAAGTTTTCAGAAATACGATGATTAAACAAAATCATACATTTTTGCATTAAAAATTCAAGGCATGTTGGCAAAAAACTCAAAAAATTGTCTATGATACGTGAATAAGATTGTGTTTGACTTAGTTGTTATGATGGGAGTGAATTTCTTTGAAAAGTGTCTCAAGTGGATGAGTAAATTCTCTGTTTCTGCTTTCAAGAATAATACCTTATGCCAGCATCCTTTCTGATGATTGCAAGCCCCAATCTGTAGCACAGGATCTGGGAATCAGTAGGAAGAAAAACATGTCAGGAGAAATGGTATCTAACAAATGAACCACCCAAACTATCTCCTTCAAATTTCCAGATAATTTCAAGAATAGCGGAGTCAAGTCCATTCATCTGTGCACTTGCATCTCAAAGCAGAGAACCCACTCAATGAAGATATGGTTGAAATTATTAGTGTTAATAACAGAAAATATTTCTGGTATGCTTTGTAGTCAAAGTAATATGAAAACATCTTCTCAGCACTGCCAATAAACCAACATGCACGTGCTGTTTACAGTAATGACCATACAAAGGCGAAGTTGAAATAGCCAAGGTTATATTTCATAGGAGTGATGGAGATAGTGGACGTTCATGCTGGTTGATCCCATAATCATATTTCTCACTATGAAAGAGTCTAAAACTATTGCCAAATGGGGTAAGAAGTGATAGCTTTTCCTGAGACATTAATGAACAAAGTAGTTTAGTTCAGCAAGGTCTGTATTGTTGATCTGTTAAATTGGGGGGGGGTGGGGGGAATAATTCACTACTAAGAAAAAACTGCTGTTTTATGAAAGAATTTTTATTGTCAGGACACATCTCTGCTCTGATCTAATGTAGATTGTATCTAATTATGCAGAAGTTTCTGCTGAAGTTTCTGTTGAATGCCATAGGTTTCATTTCCCACAATAAAACACAGAATATTGTTCTTAGGCACTACTGGGAGAGAGCTGGGACACTGCTGTTCTTTCTGGACCAAACACAGAGAAAATTGTTACAATGGCATACAAACAGTCCCTCTTTATCTACCTACTTACTTATTTTTACCACGTGAGTGGACTGAATTTGCATAGATAATACATCTAAGGTCTTTTGAGTGACTTGAAGAACAGTCTGGGAGCAAATATTCTTATTTTTATCAGGCCATTGTAGCCTATATGCACTATTAATTACACTTCTTAGGAGGAGAGTTCATGGCTTGGCAATGGTGGACCTTAGTCCTTATCAGCTACCTTACATTCATTGACATGTTGTATGAGCAAAAAGGAAGTCATTAAATTTAAATTTCCCAAGCATGAATACTCTGATCCTTATTCCTTACTGGAAAAAAAGTTTATTAACTTTTTCTTCTTGAGTTGTAGCATGAAGTTAAGAAATATAAATCTGTGCTTCTTCTGATTTATAAAAAGACAGCTGCCCTGAACAGTATTCAACTGGAGGGCTTTCTTAAAGATCAGTGATACATAAGGAAATTCAGAATTTCACAAGAGTTAACTGTGAGTGGTGTGCAGAGGCAGAAGTGAAGGAGCAAAAAGAAGGCAGAGGAAGAAGGGAAGGAACTGGGACGTTCTACAAATTCAGAGAGTATTTGGAAAATCTTGGGAGCCTCTGTGTGCCACTTAGACACTCGAACATCCATAAATTCCACTATATTATCTGCACTTGTCCTCATGCTAATACAGCTTCCTATTAAATCAATGGACTTCTAAATATTGACATAAATATATATATTTATATATACATATAATTCAAAGGTAAATGATAGCATTTGTTTTCAGATTGTTTGGGCATAACATCATAAATATTGCTTATAGCATTATTTTTTTGAAAGTTGTCCCATCAGCTTCTGCCTGGTCTTACTGCAGCTTATTCAACCTTTCCTTGAAATCTTATTTTAAAATAATGTTTATATTAATGATCTGGTAATAGGCTATCATTTAAAATAAGTCTAAATTATTGAAAAGAAAGATGAAGCCTAAACCATTGTTTTGAAAAATGTTTCATTTATTGCATTCCTTGTGGCTATTTAAGTTAGAAATAATATAGTCACAGAGTAAATTGCAAGTATAGTAGTCTGTTTTATCATTTTTATGAAATCCATACCAAAATTCCTAAATTAAAATTTCCCTGGGATTTCTGACTTCTGATGCTAAAGCTGCTTTTACAAATGTTTTTTCAAAGCTTTTTAATATACTAAATATATGAGATATTTTAGTGATATATTGTCGGCACCTCCATCACTTTGTTTAAATTCTCAGAAACTAGATGCAGATTCTTCAGTTCGCTAAGGAAACTGCTCAGTATGCAGAGGTTTGAGTCACATGATTCCCATTAATTTTAATGGGAGTTATATGGAAAAATCTGTGAGTTGAAATTTATGGGAAGTTAATGTCAATAGAATTTACTCTTCCCAACTTGGCTCTCTAATTTTTGTATCTGGCTACCTACACCTCTGTAAAGATCCTGGAGGAAGGAGAGGATGGAGCAGTATAAAGTGATTAAACCGAAAGCATTCAGAGTTATGATGTGTGTTCCACGGTAGAAAATAAGTAATCAATATCAAATGGGAGCAAATCTAGCTTTGATATGTTAGTCTCTTTAAAATCTCCTTTGAAAGCATAGTTGTATTTATCATAGTACACATTATACTTGTGTTTTTATCATGTACGCATTATACATATTTTTACTTGTGTAAAAATACATATTCATATTGAAGTCAGACATTTCTATGAAGTACATCAAATGGGTTATTACTATTATTATTATTATTATTACAATGAAGAACAACAAATATCAGAGGATGTGCTTAGAGTTTAGCTTAAATTGTAGATAAAATGTTATTGCTGTATTTCTGAGAATTTCAAACTGAAATTAATTGAATCTGAATTCATTTGATACGCCTAAAAAGGGAGGGAAGAAAAAAAGACAAATGTTTAGGAGCATAATTAGGACATATGAAAAAGGATATATGGAAAGAAATAGTTAAGTGCTTAGCTTTGGATTCAGTTCCTGCCACCATTACATCTACAGAAATCAGTGGAACTAAACATAGTTATGAATAAAAGTGAAAAAAGAGTATTAAAAAAAGATCAAAATAATTTTTTAATCTTCCTCAGGTCTCAGCCTATTGAGTTAATGAACATCAAACATGCTTTAGGATGGTTTAGTTCATCTCTGCCAAATATACCATCCAAGTGCAGTTTTTTGGCAGGATTGTATGCAGCTTGTATTTATTAGATAGGCAGCTATTTGAGTTGATTAGCTACAAACATTTCATGAAAAAGAAATAATTGCTCCTTCACTATAAATACATGTAGTTTTCTTCACCACTTGCTGACTCAGCTTCATTTGTGGTCTGAGGGATGAAGTCATATGGGTTTTTCATATTCTTGTTTTAATTTACATTGGGAGGAGTAAGAGCAACAATCTGTTATAGCTTGCCTCTGCTCTGTCGTCCTGCTCCTGAGGGCAGAGGCTAGAGAATCCCTCTGCTGTCCAGTCACCAGCAGACTCTCTTCTGGAGAGTTAGGAAAGGAGGAGACAACAGTGATACCCAATACACTAAATACACACAGCTGGCAAATAACTTAGTTACTGGTGCCAAATCATGTGAGTAAACCTGCACCCAAAACAGGACTTAGCAGAGACTGGGGAGTGGGCTGCCTTCTTGACTCTCTGCCCCCAAGCAACCCATGAAAACTGAGCTCATCAGTGCCTTTTCCTGATTTTTTTTAATTCAGCAGTAACTGAATGTGAACTTGTGGAGAGCTCTTTGAATGCTGGGCATCTCCAAGAAGCAAAAATTACAATTGACATAACTTTTTACTGGTGCAGTTAAAAGATCATGGTCCTGAATTTCATGCTAACATTGGGACCATAACTGTTTTACTGGTTTCTTTTTCAGCTTACTAATATTACCAGGTAGTGTTCTGTTCTGGAATATAGTTAGAACATGGTCATGGCCTGGAAGTAATGAGAAGGAAATAGAAAATGACTTGGCCGCCAGCACGTAGCTAATGAGTTCATCCTTCCAAAAATGTTTTTCTTTACAGGGGGAAACTTGGTTTTATTACTGCCCCTTTTGCTTCTTCAGGATGCATTGGAAAGGCTTCTATTTCAACTTTGGCTGGCCTCCATGCTCCTTAAAATAATAATTACAGACGTTTTTCTCCTCTGAATATCACCTGAGTGTGAAAAGCTTGAAATACACATTGTTTTCTTGAGCTCTTATCTGATTTTTGACACAAAAGCTTAGAGTAACACTACTTCATATGAAAGGTTATTTAAAACAAGTGACAGAGACCAGGAGAGACAAGAACTATGAACCTGAAGAAAATACCAGTTACATAGATTTAGAGGGATGGGGACTGTCACAGTACCAACCACAGTAAAAGTATTAATGCAATTCACATTTGAAGAAAGAACATACTCAGAAATACAATTACACATGTAATAGATTGCATCAGACATATAGGACAAAACCAAACTTATCAAAACCTAAAGCCATTTAATGCCATGTGAAAAATGTGGTTTGGTATGAAGGTTGTCCTTATTGTATCCCAAAACCCCTCAGCTACTTAGAAATCTGTCTTCATTTCTGTATTTTCAGAGGATTCCTTTCAGATAAATATTTAATAGAACAGACTTTACTGTAATTAACAGATAAATATGCAGAATTTGTTGAAGAGGATTTCACAGAATAAGATCAAATAATAGCAAATGTCAATGCATATAATCCATGCAACTACTTAACTCAGGATCTGTTGATGGAAAGGAATATGTAGGGGACAAAACAAGGTACCCTTCATATTTAACAATACATTCATTTGCAGAAGAATGCTTGGAAGATAATAGAAGCAACCCTTAACAAAAGTAAGGTTTTACAAGTAGTAGGAGCTCTGAAAATGTGTATATATACATTTCATAGTAAAGTTCTGGGAGATGGTGCATAGCTTGTAGAAAACATACAGAAGCAACCTAAATAGAAATAAAAAATTCAAAGATACAAACACCTGAACACCAGAAAAAAATACAGATAACAAAAATTAAAAAGAGGAGGAGATTACAAGAGAGAATGGGATTTAATCTTTGTTGATGCACCACAGAATAATCTGACCAGAAGAAACATAGTTGGATTTTTAACAGATCATTTTTTATAAGTTACTTCAAGCAGCTCTTCTAAAGTGAGGACATTTTAGTGGAAAGTTTATCTGCCCGTTACTCCTTTCACTTTCACTGCCTCGGGTAAACTGCTGCAATCCCTCCTCTCCAGTGACACACCACAACAACTGGTGAATGTTTATACACGGGCAGTCAAATACCATAACTGGGATTGTTAAAATGGAAAAACTTATCTTATAACTTGATATGGTAGTTGACATGGTATCCAGCTACTGCACAAGATAGTCATTAGCACTGTGTTTTAACAAAATGAGATTGTAATTAGGTGCCTTTGATTCTAAAGCAGAATGAGTTGCACATTTCTGGCTGCTTTTCCTAAAGCATGACATCAGAGTAATCAGCCATAGACTGTCATTCTTTGCTCACCCCACATTTTTGCTCCATTAGTAACTCACAACTAGTCCCTAAGCAAGATGAGATTATCAGTCATCAGTGAGCAATAAATATCTCTGCCAGGGATGATAAGATTTCTCAGACACATAGAGTACTTTTTGCTTTATTCCTGTTTTTCAATTTCACAGGCTGTCTCTGTGTTGAAGTCAGGTCTGGATCACTGCTGAATTGTGGTTGCTTTGCCTCAGTACGAATTAACAGTGTTCCTTTGTACTAGCTGTCTTGAATGGAATAGGACCATCAGAACAGCTTTCCTTCTCTCCACAATGTGGGCAGACTGTCCAAAGTGTCATATCAACCTCAATTCCCACCTGTTGCAGTGACCCGATGGGTCACTAGTTGCAGACAAATAGGGGAACCCTCTTTCCTACCCTGGGCTGCGGCCACTGCAGCCCAGCTGAAGGTACTGAGGAAATCCTACAGTCCTGAACTTTAGTTGAGTTACCTGTACTCCTTCTCTTGGGATCTGAGCATAGGCTTGTTGGCCCATTGACTTCACCGAGAACTCTGTGCTTTGAATAATTTTAGAATTGGGTCCAGAATCTGGAACTAGACATCTCAAAATGGAGATTTATGACTACATTCACCAGCTATTTCCCAAAATATGTGGTATTACCAGAGGACGTCACAAATGATGTGTGAAATGAGACACCTTTGCAGATTGGCAGTGCACAAAAAGGATGAAGAAAATGACATGTAATTATTACTGTGCTATTAACTGTGATATTCAACTTACACAAAGACAGTAAAGTCCAATAAATCCAAAAGCTTTAGATTTGCTTTAAAAAGAATAAACTGCTCGGAAATTTATTTCTAATAGATTTCACCAGAACATTCTTCTGGAAGGAAGAATGGTCCAAAGGAAGAGAGAGAGATATTTTAAATTAGTTGACTCATTTTAAAGTTCACTCCCTCCTTTTTCTTTATGCGAAAAAATGCAAACACCTTTCAGGCACATTAACCTTAAATAATGGGAGGTGAGAAGGAGGGGAGCTATGACAATACTAAAGTTTTGGGAGGATTCTGGATGTGCCTCTATCTGTCAGCACAGCAGATGCAGTGTTGTTGCTTTTGCAGACAGAAATGAAAACAAGGTATGTCTGTCAAAAGGTGGATTAAGAATCAGTTAAGAATGTTTATTTAATTTTATGAATTTTGGATTTGTGGTAAATTATAAAGCATAACCTGAGAGTCAAACTATGGGCAAAACATCTTAAATACAGCTGAGGAAAGTGCATGCACCAGTGGCTGGCATCAGTCCTGTAAGCTTCTCAGAGGTGGTTTCAATAAATTCAGAAAGCCCTTACACATTTTGAGATAGATATGTCACGCAAGTCAGAATCCCTCCAGTTCTCAAAGATGAATAGTATTATTTATATACGAAATGTTTTGAAATGAAGCTACCTGTGCAAAGAAAATAGAAGAATATTAATACTGAGTGTTTTGTCTGCTATGTGGCAAACAGATTTTTTTCACCTGTCCATTGGATGCTTTTCTCCTTTCTGTTTAATCAGTAAATGCATAATAAAAGTTGGTAAATGCTGCATGATAATTTTATTAAGAAAATAAAATGTCTGCTGCATAGCACCAATGTACATAATTTCAATCAAGAGCTGGCTAGCAGATCATCAAAGGATACATTAAAAAGAAAATTAATATTGAATTGTTTTTAATTGTATCCAGCAGGCATCTTTACTAGGCCCAGTGCTGTTCAGTATTCCCAGCAGTGACCCAGAGGTGCAGGTACAAATTACCATGCTAAAGATCTGAGGATGACAGAAAGATTACTCTGTGAGTACATAATTATGAAACCAAGGAAGAGGAGATCTCTTTATCAGCTACATCCATTGCAAGAAATGAGCATCTTAGGAGAGATGAATGCATAGTTAAACATAATACAAATGGATTTCACCCCTCAAAAATGGGGTTCAGTGACATGGAGTGCCTTGACTCTACAAGGTCTTAGGGGCCATAGTGGACCAGCAACCCAACATGAGCTCCCACCATGAATGTAATCCTTGAATCCTGATGCAGTTGTTAAAATAATTCCCACAGATCTGTTGTCCATATTTTAATGAAAAAGGTGGGGAAAAAAAGTGGAGAGTTCACAAAATTACATTTTAAGTTAATTTGAGAGCAGAAGATAATTGTTTGCTGTGAAACCATAAAATCAAAGTCTTTAATTATCAAAAAGGAGAGCTGAGTATGACTTGAATAAAGTTTATAGATTATGGTAGAAAACCCTCACATGCAGATTCTTTATCTTGAAGGGGAATGTAGCTACCACCCAACCACTTCCACCATCACCCTAAGTAAATAAATAAACAACACTGAAAAATCAGAAACAAAATAGTTTTTTACTAATGAAAATAAACGTGAAAGATATTGCCCAAAAATGAGGAATAATGACTGCTGGCGTATCTTCAAATCATTTTACAAGTTAGAATTTCATCAAAAATTACCAGTTCTTTATTTAAATGATGATTTTATTGGACTTGATACCAAATGAATGAAATGGATAAAATTTAGAGGTCTTAAACATGCCCACTAGCTGAGGTTGGATTTCAGAAATCCAAAACAGAATAGAAGAAGTTAGAAATAAAATAGAGATAAATTAGAATGATCTATTCAAAATTACATTGCCTGATGATCTGTGGCCTGCCTTGAGCCTTTTGTTATAATTCTAAGTGAGGATCTCTGACTCTAAACCATATGCTGTACTGTGGTATGTACTGCACAACTATGGAAAATGTCTTAATGTAGGTATTTTTCATTCACATAAAATTGTCTGTAAGAATTTATATCCCAGCTGGTATGATGCTATACAGAAACAATATCATGTGTTGTTCTGCAAGTTGTGCATATGTTTAGTTTCTGAGGCCAAAAACCAGGATGTGGTTTGAAGAAAAGTGGGAGGAGTCAACTAGTAAAAGTGTTATACCATATGACAAGTTCAAAAAAAAGAAAAAGAGCATATCAGTTGGAAAAATATATAGCAGAAGCAGAGACTGCCTTTACTGCAATAACCAGTGATCTGCTGTGCACATGTGCACATGTGCACATTCTCATACCACTGGAGTTTTAAAAGTATAGCACTGCAACCTGTTGTTTGCTTAGTTGGAACATCTGTAACGATACAGCAAACTCACTTTTCTGTGATGCCATCTGATACATTGTGCCAGCATTAATAATTGTGAATTTCAGCATATTAGATATATACCAAATTATTAAGACTTCTTGCTTATTAGATATTTATTATTGTCATCGGTTTTGTTATTGTTATTTATTATATGGCTTTCATGTCTAAGACAGGAGACAGGGTGGTCATGTCCCACTGTAGAGAAGTACACTTGTAGACTTGCTGTTGATCTAGTGAGGCCTCTGAGTAATTTTCTGCTAGAGGGTAATGATCTGCAAGTCATCTCAGTGGATTTTAAGGGTATCAGAATGATAGCACTCATGATTTGGAAAGTGCCCAACCTGTAAATGATTTAACACCTTGTCCTCAGGTGAGTCACACATCTCCTTAAGTCCAAAAATGTTTTACTGACAGACCTAATATAACCAATTGGAAACATTTTTGATCCTTAAATTAACATACTAGGTTTCCTTGTGTATTTAACTTGTGTTAGAGATTCACAGTGCAGTGAAAGTAAACAGCTTCAATGTCAGTAGAACACATATTAATTTAAAAAAAATGAAAATATTTTCAAAAGTAGTTTCTATACGTCTACTCTTGATATATATATATTTTCCTACTTGAAATAGTAGGAAAAACAGGCTTTTTGAGGAAATCACAGCATCTGTAGCTCCCTGTTTTCTCTATTTGTTTTTTGAAGTGTCCTAAATTTTCAGATTCCATATGGACAACCTAAATATCTCTATCATGTTCAATCATGTTTTCAGTAATTATTTTTTAATTCTATGTTTTCTGACTGTATGATTAATCAAAGTAAATAATCACCAGATGGAAGGAAATTCTGCTTCTTGAACTTATGCAAGTGATGCAGTTAAAGTAACTTGAAATAGCATACACAAATTAGTCATTTTCACAATTAAAACATAAGCCCTAAAGATGTTCCTATTTATTTAAATCACTCTGGGTTTAATTAAAGACAGATAACAAATTGTTATCAAAGGTTAATCTCTTTTTGAGTCTTTAATTCACCAACAATTATAACACATCCATTTTTATCATACAGTAATTATGGCTTCTTCTGTTATAGTAGAGCCTGATACATTTGGTGGCATCTTGTGAGCACGTCAGTGATAAATGACTAGCATTTCATACACCTGAGCTGCTGCTGTGAGCTGGCACCTACCACTGGCAAAACTACAGGTAACAGACACTACTGTCCCTTCACTGATAACCTAAAGAGAAAAATGTTGCATTCTTACTTTTGATATTATGACAAAACATCTTAATTCTGTATCTGGGTTGTTAATTGCCTTTCCTACCCTAAGTGCTGAACCTTTCAGACAGGAGTCAAATTATTTTAGGCCTTTTTATGTCTCTAGCCTTAAAAACTTGGGCCCCTGTTCCAGGCCAGAGCACATTTCAAGACTGTTTGCAGGAGCATGGAACTACATACAGGATCAAGGTATAGGATATGCCAGAAGACAAATCTTTACAGTCCCATTGCATAGCTCTGTGGTGACAACCAGCCACACTAGAGCAGAGCTAAAGGCTGGCAACATGGGGCAGGGGTCAGGGGACTCACCCCTCCTAAGCACAGTCCTTGCCTGTGGCCAGAATATACGTGATTAGTGCTGCCAGAATAAACTGTGGAGAGACCATTTGCCTCTTGTATTTTATGTTTATATAGGTTTTCTACAGATTCCACTAACTTCCTTTTCTCTGTCATAAATATGTACAGCCATATAGCAACAGGTCTGTTTCTATCACTAAAATTCTCTACAGGAGATTCATGACACAAGTCTTTTTTTTTTTTTAATCTTGTTCTGTCAAGAAATAGTAATGAAATCAGCCTACTCATCTAATGGGAAAGCCATGGCATTTAAGATGTTAGCCAGAAAAAATGCTGCTGAAAGTTTAGTAGCTGAAATACAAGATATGGGCCATATTAATTTCAAGGTTTTGTGAGGATGACAGAATTCTGATGATGATGGGATCTCCTAGAGAAGGCTTTTTTAGTCACAGCAGCCCTCACTTCTGTCAGTCTCCAGAGACCCGTGTGTTCCAGAGAGGATACCAAAAATCAGTCCACTCAAGGGTTCAAAAAAAAAAAAAAGGCAAACCCCAAAATCACCCCACTTTAACATTGCCCACACTGCCCTAGAGAGCCATCTCTTCCAAGATGTGTAGTCCAAACTTTTATTTAAAAATCATGAGGTCCAACAGGCAATTTTAAATATCCTATGAAACATTTCTCTCTTTCATTGTAAAACTACTAGAGACTGCACAACACTGCAAAAAAGGGCATTATCATCTTCTATTTGCAGATAGGGAAACTAAGATTAAACGCCCAACACAATTCTGAAGCAGCAGCAAAGAACAGGCCTTGAATCATTCTTTCAAGCTATCTTAACCCTCTGTCAAACAAATCCTTTTTCCCCCTGCCTGAAGATTTTCTTCACTGTGAAATGCCTTTTTTTCCCTAATATTTTTTTTAAAAAATCAGACAATTTCTCTAGGTTTTTGTTTTATGTTAACTTTATTATTTCAGAGATCCTCTCACAGTTTGGAAAAATAATACTTTCCAGGCTGCATTTATTCATTTCTGTTGAATAACTTTGATGTCTTAGTGCTTCCTTTGTGAATGGAAAAGAACATTATTACTTGTGCTTCCTCTTAACATCTACATTCCCACACTTAGTAAAGAAACTTACTGATATGTCTGGAAATTGTACTAATTGTCATTAAATTCAAGGGTTTGATTTGGGAAAACACGTCTAAAACAGGAAAGAAAAAAAAAGACAGGGCAACATTAAAACACATAGTTAAACATCTACCTAAATTTGTAACCAAAAACATATATAAATACTGAGGTGGAAGGGTGATAAAACAGTAAAATTCATTACATGAATCAATAATTTTTTGTTAAAAATAGTCTACAGTCCTAATCAATTAAAATATAATCTCCTTCAGTTTAAAACAATCTTAAGAGGGATCAAAAATTGTCCTGCAAGCTCTGACAGTCAATTTAAGTAGTCATTCATGCAAGCAATGGTGGAAACATCTCATCTTCCATGTTCCTCTGGTAGGACAAAAACCATAAAACACAATGAAATAGAATCTATACAAATTTAAAACAATAAGACTTTTCTGCCCCAGCTTATGTCCCATTTCTTTTAGAGCTTTCGGGAGCAGTGGGCAACCAAGAGTGACCTCTGAACAGCCGGTTCTGGGGTTTAGACATGTAAATAATGTTTTCTCTTCAAACTTGAAAATGAAGGCTACAGTTTGCTCTGCCACCACTCATGGGGCTTTGTCTGATGACACAGATGTAGAAGCTTTGAGAAAAATGGAAATGTTAGTTGCCAGAAGCAAAACTGTGAGCAAATCCTGGTAAGCGAGGTCTCTCATCCCATTGCAGGTCACCATCTCCTTTCTGTCCCTTGCCTGGTGGCGGGGACGGTTTCAGTGCTGCTGTTACGTGCTGTGCTGGATCTTGAGCTAGCATTGAGACTTGCAAGGTTTGTTCACATTATTACAGGCAAGAGAAGCTTTAAAGTATGCAGCCTGTTAAATTCCGGTAAATATGCTGCTGCATATTTTAGAAGGAGCTCCTTACCACATGGTTCACAATTAGTGTGTCCATTTCAGCACTAAAAAGATACCTAGGAAAAGAAAATGTGTGTGTAAGTACAAAAAAAGCATCAGAATAGAGCACTTAGACTGAATAATTAATACCGTTTTATGTTTTGCAACCATATATTTTAATCATCAAAGATGACTGAGGCTACAAATTCATGTTTATTGACAAGGGTACATTTCTTAAGTCACCATTTAAAATGGATTTTTATGGCTGGTCCTAATAACCAAGAGGCAAAACTATGTTGCACTACATGAACATACTGAAGATACAAGTTAAATGGCCAAAACCATTCTCTAACTCACTAGTCAAAAAGGCAGTAGAACAGTTTTTGAGGCAAAGCAAAGAAAGAGTTGCCCTATTCTCCCTGTATCTATCATTTTAAATATGAGCCAAA
>WBMY01005406.1:275849-290798 GCA_013397315.1 Donacobius atricapilla | reverse complement strand
AAAAAAAAAAAAAAACAGTCAAAAAAACCAAAGTTAACAAATTTACCAGGCTTGCAACACACTACAAGTTTGCATTGTGAGTTTACATAATTAATGATCATCATAGGTCTTCTTCATAATGCTGATTTCAGCAAAAGAACCACCAGGGAACATGTTTTATACCAAAATATAACATTTTCTCACCTCATTTTTACCAGTGAGTACACTTCTTTCTGCTTCACATGGTTCTACCTCCCCTCACATTTCTTCACATCCTGACATAATTATCAGACTACTAAAACATATTTTAATCCAAATAATCCAGTTTCCTTTTGAAAACTTTTCCACTAGTGTGCTTAATAGTTTAGGCAGAAATAAAGTCAAAAACATTTTGCTCTCTTGAGGCGTATAATAGTTACACATACAAAAACCTTCCTATAGGTTCCTATAGGTTCCTATTCAACCACAGTTGCACCATGAGGTTTACAAAACATTTAAGAAAGAAAAGGTTGTTTCATGGTTCTGCAGCATCTTGTGCTCCTGCACTGGCATGAGTTAATACTTTGTATAAGTATAGCCTGACTATGCTTTCTAGCCATAACAGTGCCAGCTACGAAAGGAAGCAGTTTCAGTCTGTTCTAGCTTCATGTCACAGTCACAGGTGGAGGTTACTGCTCTTTCCGAGCTGCCGCTGAAGCTGCTTGTGGGGACTTTTCCTTGCTCCACTCAGCCAGGGTGTACCCAACTAATTTAAAAAGGTAACTCATCAAAGAAGGTAGGGATTGCTCTGGGAATGTAAATTCCGGTTCCGAGAAAAGTGATCAGAAGCTTAGGGCAAGATGAAAATTGCAGTTATAGATACCAAAGATACAGTTAGAAGAAAATATATTATCAAGAACCAAGTTAAACCTATTTATATTTTACTGTCATAGGACTGTTCCACCAATAGATGATTTTATATTTGAAAAGTTACTAATATCACTAAGGTAATTCCCAGCTACTGGTAGAAACTTTACACGGTGAGTTAATACAGTGTAAAGTGACTTAAGATCCAAATATGCCTCAGGATGATTTCAACAGCAACTATTTGAAAAGAATACCCCAAAGAAATCCACTAAAAAGTCCATTCTTTAAACATTCCCCAAAGAATCTCTGTCAGCAAAACACAGAAAATGTTAAGCAATAATAACTAAACTTCTGTAAAACAAAAAGGAAACTCCTATTCTATGGTTTTCTTACCTGAACTTGATAGACAGCAATTCATAATTGAAAGATTTATTCAGAATTGAATATGTAAAACTCTTAAGAACAGTGTTAAAATACCTTACAGGCCTCAATTCTCTCCTTCTTTTGGTTTCATCATTCACTGTAAAAATACTCCATATTTTTCAGTTTATTCCCTAATGTACTGGCCAGGAAGAAATAAGTCTACAGTGATTTTCTTTTTTCTTTTCTTTTTCTTTTTCTTTTTCTTTTTCTTTTTCTTTTTCTTTTCTCTTTCTTTTTCACAGTTTGTTAGTTGGTTTGTCGGGTTTGTTTTTTTTGTGGGAAGCTTTTGTGACTAGTTGGTGTGTTTGGTTTGATTCGGATTTTTTGTTGTTGTTTTCCTTAAGTTGTGCTGCATATTGCTGCCTATCTGGACCAGGCAAGCTTTTATTTAGTACTCTCTATACCTTATTCACATCTGTCAAGAAAAAAAGCACATCGCAGTCACACACCAAGGCACAAGTCACAAAACTCACAGAAAAAGTAAAAGAAACGATATTTATATGTCATTTTGATAGTCAAGGGAGAAGAAGTGTCCCAGTCCCTCTTTCTAAAAATAATGCTTCATACAGGTGTCATCTCTGTATTTTACTGGAGTTATCAAAAGAAAAAAAGTTGTCATTTATGGAAGTTGCTTCCTGCTATTGAAATAAAATGATGTGCTTTAAATCACCATTCAGTTCTCCCATACCTTTCTTCCAAGAAAATCACGCTTACATGTAGGGAAATGGGAAAAAATAGTTTTATTAACCCACTGTCAACCTCTCTCTTCTACACAAATAACACGAAGAAACTCTCTTCTGGTCATTTATTCCCATCAAAAATTGATTTACAGTGTTTGCTATGTCTTAAAAAAAGCAACCAATCAAACAAAAAGAGTAAAAAAGAACAAAACCAGTCACTCCTGCCACCCATAGCAATGATGAGCTGATAAAAAACTTGACCATATTGTCTTGTCAGGCATACCTAATAGAGATAAAGAAGTGTCTAATAAGGGCAGTAATTCCACACTGCAGTGCAGTTGCAATGCAAACTCCCATTTACTGACAGGTGCAATACGTGGGTGCAAATTTCTTGGCATCAGCAATCTACTCTTTTGCATTTACATTGCTAAGTGACATCATTGCATTGATTGACTTATGTACAGTACTACACTTTCACCTCTTAGGTACAGAAAGGAAAGATTGATTCCAATTTCGGTGCCACAGTTTTAAACAGATGCAGCACAAACTAATTAGGTGCACTTACTCCTAATTTACAGTCATGGAAGAAAAATAATTTTCTTGATTACCCTACTATTTAGAAAGCTCTAACTCTTTTGGATAGAATAAAGTTACACTGGTCTTAAACTCTCATGACAGTCAGGGGCACAGTTACATGTATTTTTCCACAAGAAGATGGCAGCTGTCCTCAAAGTGTAATGCGAGTTAACTAGGAAAAGGTGATTGACTGATGCTGAGGTTAATTGCTTGTTGGCATGCTAGAAAGCCTATGCTAACAAGTGCTGCTTATAACTAACAAGTGCCAATTATTTCCTTATATTCCGGTACGCATTACAGTATGCTAGGCACTATCCAAACATCCAGAAAGATCCAGACATCCCTGCCCAGATCTGATAAGTTAATGATTTAAGAAAACTGTGCAAGTTACTGGTGAAAATGGGTCAGTGCATGTTGCTTATCACAAATCTACAGCTCTTCATGTAATGCTACAACAGAGAAAAATTTTGTTAAAGCTATCAATGAACTGAACATACATTCATAATAAAAGTATAAATAGTTGTCTGGTTATAAACTTTATTTTCTCTGTTGCTGATCAAAAGTTTACACTAACAGATAGTGCTTATTATGTCACTATTAGAAGCCTGTGAAATCTTTAAAATGTTTTAATCCTGTTTCCACATCTTTGTGGAAAAAAAATTATATAACTGGTGACCAACTGCACATACAGGCCTGACAAAACTTCTCATTTAATTGGTAGATTGTTATGTAAAATATTGCCTAATATTTGTACAATTTATTCACCTGGCTTGAAAAAATGCTGACAGAACTAGAATGCATAGCATCATCCATTGTTAAATGACACTAAATTCATAATTTTGTTGCTAAAACATCAGTAAACAGCAATTTTAATTGAATTAATAAAACATGAATTATGAAAGTATGATTCTAGTGACATACAGATTTTCCCTATGAAAATAATGATTTAAAATAAGACCAAATAGCAGCATTTCCTCAAGAAAGAGGAATTTAATGTACCAAAAGTTATACTGCAAAGCCAACCTGCCCCCTACCTCCTCCTATACAAGTCATCTACCTTGTATCAGTCAGAATAAAACAAGGAAAGTTGATCTGAGTAGAAAACTTACCAGTCTTTCAGGCTTTCTTTGCAAGAAATCTTACAGTGCTTGGTGAAACTGTGTGCTTTGTCTGTTACTCCTTGCCTAATTTCAGTCTAAACATATGTAATGGCATCACAATGTAGTCGCAAACTTGAAAGCATTGGAAACGCATTAATTGTGAACGTTGGGGATTTAAACACCTTTTTCTAAATGTTAAGATGCAGAATGTGTCAAATGTGTTGGTAAGCTGTTGAAAAAGGTAAAAAGTGCCTAAGCTGTGGTTTGATCTCTCCTAGTCCTGCAGTACAGGGAACATTTCCGCACAATGCTATCTCAAGAATTCAAAATAATGCAGCAAAACTCTAACCATATGGCTTGTTAGGTAGGCACGGGAGCTCAGCACAGGGTTGGGTGAGGTGACCATAAAAATGACAATGTTTAAGAAAATCTAAGAACATTAAAATTGTATTTACAAATATTGTGTTGGTATTCCTAGACTGTTATAGAATAGATATGTGCATTTCTGTACCCATCAAACACTTAATAAAAGATAACTCCTCTAGGCAATTTGCAAACTATAGTTTCATCCAGATATATGTCAGTGTAAATCAGGAACCTTCAGTTCTCAGTTTTTCTAAACAAGTGTGCCATAATCTTTCCTAGCCCTGTTTCTGTCAGACCCTCATAAATCTACCACATTGCTCTGTCTCCTCAGAATGCGGTCAAATTCACAAATATTTTAAAGGTATAGTGAAATACACATATAGCAAGTCCATCATCCTAGAAGGAGTTAGTAATTTCCCTCACCTGCAGTATATATTTCATTTTAACACATCTTTAATAGACATCAACTAATCATGTTTAAAGGCTACCTCTTTATTATTGCCCTTTATCCATAAACTGCTCTTTTCACTGACCTTAATATATAAGGTGAAGATAGGCAATCATTTGATATAAATGCTTACATATATGATTTTGATTTCAGTATATGTAAGGTAGAACTAGTTGAGCTGGACACAATTTTCCTAATTTACAAGTGCCGTTGTAGAATATATATTTTTTGTTCTAAGTCACCTAATACCCTCAGAAATAGTGATGACCCTAAAATTCAATGCCTTTCCTTTTTTTTCCTATCTCCTGTATTTTGTAAAAGAATAAAAATATAATGACATTTGTAATTTCAGATCTTTTAAGAAAAAAGTACTATGTGAAATTTATAATACAAAAAAATTCTTTTCCTGGAATTACAGTTTTGTATTTATTAAATGCATTCACAGGCTCCCTTAGGATGTGAAATGTATGGAAATATATGTGCATTACTAAGGAAAGAACTGAATTTATTCTTTCCCCACATCATGCTCTTCTTTGCAGTAGAGGTGTTTAATTCAACACAGAGCTAGAATGAGATGGAGCCAATTTCCTGGTCTATATGTGTGACAAATGCTAAAAGTGGCACAAGATTAACAAATTAGTTGATGTATATATCTTTAAAGATTTTTGACTATATCCCAAATCAAAATGCATGCTTATTTGAAATGAAGATTTGCTTAGAGTTAAGTATTAGACAGCAACCTTATGAATTCTTGTAATTTTAGGATGGAATGATGCCACGTCTGACAACTAAAGAATAGCAACCTGAAAAAAATGTCTAAAAAGGTTTTTATGGCACATCACTCTAGTAATAACAACTTTTATTGCAATAAATTGTATATTTTAATGATAAAATCTGAATTTAAATAAGAAACTTGCTTTGAAAAAATTAGTTCAGTACACAGATATTTCTCTTAAGCATGAATATTGACACTTTATTAACTATCAAAATACGAAATTCTCTCATGTTAAGCAATGTATCAGATATAGGCCTTTTTTTTGAAACGAGTAGAAAGAGATCTACAGTATAGACAAGGGTGTCATTATAGAAAGGTTTCTTTATGATGGTTTGAAATAAAAAGTATGGAACTTGACCTTTTTAGCTGACATAGTAATCACCCACTTGATGTAATCCAGATATCTAACACCAAACAATAAAAACATCTGTGACAACAAACCATGTAAAGCTTCTGGAATTATTTAATTTTTTTTAAAGAAAAGATAGCAATATTTAATAATCAGATAAGCCTGGATTGGTTCTTCTTACACAAAAACTTTTGTGTCTTGCAAATGCTAGTTTTAAAGGGCTATAACTTAGAAGTTAAAGTTTTTTAAGTTCACATGCATATGTTCTGGAGTTACCTCATTCATTATTCTTTTAGGACCTTGCCATAGTCCATAGTTTTGCTTTTGCTTAAATTACATCAAAATAATAGCTTTCTGTAGAGGAAAAAAAAATATCATACATTTCTACTGACTGTATCCAAACATGATAATACACTAAAAATTGAAGAGAAGCCATATTCAGGTTGCATGTCTCAGTCACCCAATCTCCCTTTCACGTATCTGTTCATGTTGACAGACTATGTCATAATACATCAACAGAGAGATCAGCATAGAAGAACAAAAATTCATCGCCTGACAGCAAGAGGAAAACTGATTTCTACTATTAAATTAGCAAAAATATACCAATATTTCACTACCAATAAAGACACCATAGCTAAAAACATTCACCATCTTATAAATTTGAATGAGCACTGGGAATTTTTTGTTTCAATAATCCTGAAACACACAACAAAAAAAAAGGGAGGGGGTAGAGGGTGGACTCAAGGATGTCAACATCTTTACAAGCAAAGAATTGATTTCTGGTAAAATGTTCCAGTAAATTTTGGGTTTGTTACTCTTTTAAATATTAGTTCTAAATATTCATTTAATTAGAGACCACTGAGCACTGTTTTTGCAGGATTCTGTTCTGACAGAGGCTCATCCTTATGAGGTCAAGGCGATGTGTGGAAAATGCTGTGTGTCAACAGAATGCATCAGCTTCTTTATATCTGAGAATTTCGACTCATGTAAAAAGTATTACAGGTCTCACATTGCTAGATATAATTTTAATATAGTATATTGAGCAGTAGTGTATCGCTAGGAATTTAACAATACCTGGAATAAATAATGTCTTTTTGCAGCCTGGGGCAACATCTGCCACTTATGCATTAATTCTGCCCCTGTTTGAACACTCTACAACATATGCACTTCTCTTTTGTCTGTTATCCTAGAGTTGTGTTATTCCCAAATATTGACATCATCTACTTTTATCAGCACTAACTGCTCTGAAGCTTCCTAGTCTCATGCTCAGCTCTATTTCTTTCTATTGATTATCTTCTTCACTCCAGCAGGTAGCTAGCCAGCGAGGCTGTCCTGAGAAATAGCTTCCAATGACTTTATACGCACAATTTACACGGAATTGTTTAAAGAAGATATTAGCCTCAATACAAATCAGTGAACCTCATTTAGTCAATACTGCACAATTCAGCTGTTGGCACCCTGTCACATGTTAGTCTTTAAAG
Source organism: Donacobius atricapilla (assembly GCA_013397315.1). Lineage (NCBI taxonomy): Eukaryota > Metazoa > Chordata > Aves > Passeriformes > Mimidae > Donacobius > Donacobius atricapilla. The sequence goes on along the minus strand of WBMY01005406.1, from coordinate 283,775 downwards.
TCAACTACCATACCCAATCTGCACATTAGCCATAGTATTTAGTTTCATATTAAAATGAGGCTAGTTTTTCACTTTTCTTTTTGAAATCTATTCAATATATTTTCTACATCACCTCATTGAACCATATGATAGCAATATAATTTTAAGTATAAAAACCTGAGATTAAATGCTTGATTTTTGACAGTGTTCTTAAATATAATAAATTCAAAGGGAAATACTGTTAAGTTAAAATGGAGTGTTTTTCATTAAGTCCAATCAAATGGTAGACAACAAAGGATCTTTTATTTGAGAATATGAAGTGAAAATGAAAACCAGAAAACCTTTACTAAGAAAAGGTCTAGCTAAATTATGTTGGGAGGAGGTCTCCAGATTGAACCTGGGTGTTTCTTTTGCTAAGAATGAATTAAACTAAGATGCACTATGGGAGAACAGCTTACAAAAAAGGAAAACCTGTGCTTTACAAAAATGAAAACAGGGCCTAAGTACAGCTACAAAGAAAGATCAAATATTAAAAAAAAAATCGCTACTGTAGCACCTAAACTATTCAAAGAAATTTAGGGGATTTTTTACCCCTTTTGCATTCCACAGCAGGGTTCCAAAATCTTAGTTGGACATTTATACAAAAATAATTTTTTCCTTTTAGTGTAACAGACTATGATCTAAACTATGATTTAGGCTACAGATAAAAGATAGATGAAAAATAAAGTATATGTGCATATCTCTAAATCTGTTACTTGAGAAATAAGACAGGTCTTTTGTTTTCAATCTGTATTAGGCACACTTGTTCTACTGTATTCAGCATATCCATGATGTTTACATTAAAGTTTCTATGTGCATCCTTCAGCAGTAGGAAATAAATAGGTATTGTTTCTAATTGTTGGAAGAAAAAGACTTGGTTTTGGCATATTTGGCAAAGAAATACTTACATCTTGCCTATAAAGTGTTGCTCTTATAAAGCATTAATTCAAAGACAGCCTGCAAGGATTTGTGGCTATTACATTTTGCAGGAGGCAGAAAATAAAAAGAGGTCTGGGAGTATAAAGATAAAATTAAAAAAAAAAAAAGAATAAAAAGATAACAAAACAGAAATCTCTGCTTCATAATATGTGGTCAATATTTTAGAAAATGCAGAGGGAAAATACAGAATCCTTTTTGGTCCTGATGAGCAATCATCTGGACTTACTGATACACAGAGGTACCGATACCGATACCTTTTGGGAGAAGGTAAAAATTATCTGCCTAGTGAGCAACCGGGAATATTGATATCAGACAATATCTTTATTCTAAATACTGGTAATTTGAAAATATAAATAGAAATGTTTTGCATGACCTCTGGTCCCTACTCTTCTCCTTTGACTGCTGAGGTTCCGAGCCCCAGGTAGGAGACAAATGCTGAAAGATGACCAGTCTGGCCTTCCTGATGCATCTCTGTATGCACACACACTCTCTCTCACCTACACACATTTCTTGCAACCTGATGCTCATAGAAAAGCTTTTTCCTCCTTCTAAGTTTCTACAAGGAACATTTCAGAAACCAAAGCGGGGGGGAAAAATTAAAAAGCAGTGAGGGCAGAAATAGGTGCATATTCAGGCAGCAAAAAGGCAGATGTGGTATGAGAACTCCTAGTGCTCTCGTCTGCAGTGCTCTGCTTTGCTGTTGGAGGAATTGACGGGTACTTTTCATGGGTCTATATATGCTTATGATAAGTGTACTTGGAAAGAGAAACCTTCCAGGTACTGTTTGGCCTATTTCCTTGGGTAGATCTGCTTTTTTAAGATAAAAGTTATGCTGTATTTCAGTTGCTGTCTTCCATGTATGTGCCTGCATATTAAATATTTTTTCCCACCAATGACATTAGTAATCACTAAAGGAGATGCAAATTCATTTACTTATTTATTATATAAATTATGTTGTGACAAATCTTACTAAATATTTATATGCATTCAGTATATAAACATGTTATAATTGTTCTACTGCAATATTTCCTCAATACTGTATTAGTACTTACTTCAATCATACCTTATAAGGATTGATAGATAGAATTGTAGTTAGAAAAATAGTTAATTCAAAGTTCATTTATAAAAATCCTACCCTTTTAAAGTTAACTCTGTGCTATATACTTATATGTAATAAATATTCTGGATAAGCAAATGTACTGACAGGAAATAGGCATACAATAAACAATACATTCTGAGGAAGATGCAGCATATAGAGTAAAACAACATATGCGTTCGAAAAGTTTACAGAGTCAGTTTGATGTAGCTGTTTTCTTAAGGTAATAAAAATATGTTAATAATTATTACCTGTGCCTCCTTTCATTGTGACAGGAAAAAAAACCCACAAAATTTCTTACCATTCCTCATCCTTTTATGCTCATTTTTTAAGATGCATGGATTTACTATGTGCTTAAGTTAAGGTATAGGGATCACATTTTTCATACTGTCTTAAAATGGTAACTGGGTAAAAAAACAAACCTAGGAAGTAGATAAGTATTTTTTAATATTTAGGACAAAGAACAACTTCTGTACTTGAAACTAGAAAGCATTTTTAGCCCATTATTTTCTTTTTAATGCAGATAGTTATACTTGCAGATCTCAGGATTTCTTTAAAATATGTTCTTACTACACAGAAAAGTGCACAGGAATAATTTACAGCTAACTTTGTTTAGCCATTTATATCTAGAATATATTATTTAAAATATCAAATGGGGAAAAATATTGTCATCCCCCTGAATGCATAACTATTAAAATATTATTATATTATTTATCAATAGGCATTGCTAATTTCTTTGCTTGGTTAGGTTTTGATTAATACCCAGAAATTTAAATTCAGACATACTTAGCCTCTGATTTTTAGACAGATGTCAGTCAGCATTAGTGTATCATTTTTTCGTCAGAAAATAGAGATGCATGTTAAAACCACTTCAAAAAACATGGAGTTTCTACATGGGACCATATTACAATGCTAATTATATCCTTAAGATAAGCATTAACTGGGGAAAGAGTGAATCAAACTGTTTACAGAACATGTGAATCTCAACGGGACATAAAACTGCCTACTTTGCTTTCTGCTTTCCTTCTTCAGTCTCAGTTTATTTAGTACATGGAAATGTTACAAAAGTATTACTTTAAATAAAGATATTCTCCTGACATGATTAGCTTGGTATTCATGTTTCAGCATAACTATCCTGGCAGCAGTGATTGTGTGTCAATGTTAAAACCAGGTATGTAGCATGTTCTTTGTGTGTGTTTGCAGTCTTGTGTAGGCAAACATTTCATCACCACTGAGCGTGTGACTCTGTGTGTGTGTGTTTATAGCCTAGTGCTAAAAGCGAGAGTGAGGTCAAAACGAAGAGCATTTCCTTTTGGAAGAGCCCTACTTGACCAAAGTCCTGCCCTGCAGTTTGAGAGAGAAGGATGGGAATGGGCACCGCAAGAGAAGTCCGACACTGCAGCCCACTGAAGTCACTTGTAGTTACCAAACGTGTTTTAAAGGAAAGTTTTATATATAGAGCGCTTAGAGTCCTATGAGCCATATTAAAGGAATCACAGCTACACAAATAAGGCTTACTATTACAACTACCTTTTGGGGGTTAAAGTTAAGTGGCAAACCAGATGCACCATTTCACAGCAATTCCAAAGATAATTCTAAAACGATGCTCAGCTGGCGCAATATGCTATTTTTTGTTCACAAGATGAAGTGGAATTTAGATTTTAAAAACTGGTAAAGATTTTGAAGAGTTTTGAGGGAGGCCTATTTACCTTCCACCTAATTTAAAAATTAGTCTTGGCTGTCTTCTCACTCCATCAGTCCTTGAATCAAAATTCCAAATCAGAATCTATTATTTTCTTACTCATGTTAAGCAGCATTAAGTAGAGGGAAAGGATTTTATTTACATTAAGGAACCAGTCTTACAGTTTTCACACAGGAAAAACACACTTTAGAGGCAATAGCAATTTATATTTCTAAAAAAACCAAAAACTAATCAAACAAAAAAACCGCCGACCAACCAGCTTTTATTTTCCCGGATTACTTAACACCTTTACTTACATTAGATTTCACTGCATTGCAGAAACACACAAGAACAGAGCACAACTTGCAGTATCAGTGTTCCTTCTCTCCCTTTCTTTCCCTCTCACCTACACCATCCTGATTTTAAATTTTCTGGAGCCCATTCAATTTATAAATAACCTTAAACCATTGAACTGGTCACTAGTTTATTTGAACAGGAGACAATGTTACTGAAACAAATCTAGTTAACAAGGTAATTAGCTCTTGCAATATTCCTCAAAAGGCTGGAAACCAGCAGTTCATCACAGCACTGTACAGATAGCGGTATGCAATGTTAAGCCTCTGCTTATGGGGGGTTTCTATCAAAACTCACTGGTCACATTACAAACAAAGGTATTGTTTCCAAAAACTATCCAAGGGCCACCAAAACTGATTTATTCACCTGAAGTGGAAGGATGAAAATATTTTCCAGTAGTAACCTATACTGTGAAAGTGTAGGCTACTGCTGGTGTTGAAAAGATGAGGCTAGAACCACAAAAATCCTTTTTCTTGCTTCCACAAAAGGCTTTGGGCCTAATTATTTTTAAGTATAATCCAGCCAACATCTTCTCATGCTTAGCTGCACTGAGTGACACTATTTGTGATGCCCAGTCTGCTGAAACTGAGCAGGTTGCTGTCAGTTTAAAAATGACTATAATAAAAGTGACCATGAAGATGGATCTTGTGATTTTGCGTTTCTAATCAGTCATCTGTGAAGAACACTTTTGCTTTGATTCAGCAGACTGGTGACAGCCATGATTGATAGTGCATGAGGATGAAAAAAGGTTATTAACTGTCTTCCTATTAAACTCAATGTATTACCCCTCTAGGTGCATCTCATACTTTAACCTAAAGTACTTACTCAGGTAAGGTCAAAAATGAACTCTATAAACACAGTATCCATCCTCTTGTAGATGAACCAGGAGCTCTAATGCTAAATTTTGAATGTTCAGCATTAAAGCATATCTGAATCCTGACCCCTTAATTCCTGTGCCAAAACAAAACACTGAGCAGACCTTTGTATGCTTCTTAATATGTAACTGTACACAAGTATTTTTGTACAAAACAGGGACAGATCAGTTGATTCTGTGTGTTGGCAAATACAAACACAGACAAATATGTTTTACTTACTATAATAGTCTCAAAATAAAAGTTTGGATAATGTTATGTTAATGAAAAAATACGTACAAGAGAGATATGGAGTGTCTGGAGGGTTCAGGTATGAATCTTACACAGAAAACAGCATTTTACCTGCTTGTAGTTAGCTCCATTGTTAACTTGATCAAGTGTGATTTAATAATTTATGAAGGCTTCCTATTAAAAGAAAATACAAATATTTTAGTGTAAATATAAAAGCATCTATTTTTTGTCTTACAACATGTTTTAGTTTTAGTTTTTGTTTCCTTTTTACTGATGACAATACTCACAACTATCTGCTGAAAAAACAAAGGAAAATGGCACATATCTTCATTTTCAAAACGATTATTTGATGGAAAAACTGATTCTTAGACTACCTTGAATTTCTAAGGATGTCTCTGTGAAGAGATAATTTTAAAGGAGCTTAAGGAGAAAAGGAGTGAAATACTTTTCGTGTGTTCGTTTTTATTCCTCCTGACACTAGAAATGAATTGAAAGGGGAAAGTTGTCCACATTGTGTATGCAGGTTAGCATCTTTTTAGATTCACAGGTTTCTTTTAGGAATTAAATTCTTTTAGGTGTTTTACACTTCTTCATAATCAGTACCATTTCAAATTTTTAATTTTACTGTACCTTTATGAATAAATTTCAGATGCCCTTTGAATTTGTTTATGTACAAACATTTTCTCATAAAAATAAGCAGACAGATCAAAAATCCTATGACTCTAACCACAGTGTGGATACTTTTATCTGAAGGAATGTACAGACACACTTGTTTAAAATAAGCTTTTTCCACATGGTATATAAGATCCCCCTGCAAAATGCGTCTATTCTGTATTTGTTTTCCAGAGTATTAAAACATACTTTTAAATTTAGTTTTATAACAGTCCTTAATTTCCTCTTTTACATTACATCAAGAATATTTTTTTCACTCATTAACATCATTTCAGAGGGAAGCAAGACTATTATACCAAGCTGGATCCTTTTGGGGAAAGAATGAAAAAGTATCTCTTTATCTTGACTGTTCTATAATGTACTGTCATGCACAAAGTCTGAAGCCTAAGTAAATATTTTAATCTTTTCAAGGTGATATTGCATTTAGGTTGTCCCTGTTATTTTTAAACAATTTTTAAAAAAGTATTCACAGTCAGTTAAAAAGAATCCAGAAAAAATATAATCTAACTAATATGATGATGCTATCTCATAAAAAAAAAAATTATTAAACAATCCTCTGTAACATCTTTATTTCTGGAAAGTGTGTTCCTTTCAGGCATGGACTTGGGAATAGGCACCAATTTTGCCTTCAGTAACATTTCTGCTTTATAATAAATTGCAATCCTGTTGTAACCCCGTGTGGATTTACAACTGGCAGGCTTTCTCTCTGACAATTTGGGGTCACTGTGGATATAGGTGAGGAATAATTTCAGAGGTGATGGAGATATTGACAGAATTTAAGAGTCCAGGTTCCCAGGTAAATATTTGTAAAAAGTACAGTCCTACATTGGCTTTTAATTAGTAAGACTTCTGGATTATACTGTTTGCCTTGTTTGTGCATTGTATTTTCTCTGAAACTATAAAAAATATTAATTTCTATTTGTGCCTCTGTCAGTACTATGAAACATTTAATGTAAAAGCTATCATTCCTCCCTCAAGCACATTTAAGCCAAGAAGAAAGTTACAGTTGTTAGAGGCTTAGCTAAAAAAACATATAGCATGCTTTTAGAAAATCAGAATTACATGACTACATTTGTTTTGGGTAGCCTTATGGGGGCCTGGAATAGGTAAAACCATTTTATCAGACATCAAACCAAACAGAGGTCCTGATGGTAGTGAGAGTTTCTAACAATGGGACAGACCTACGTTTACTCACTTGAAAAGGGACTGGCAGGATCAAGCCCCCTCTTTGCACTTCATGTGTGTAACCTAAAGACAAGAAGTAAGTCTAAACATAACTCCAGCCATGTGTAAAACAGTGAAAATGCTTCACTCAGTATGGAAGAAATTAATGAATTAGATTTATTCCTCCGGCTTCTTTAAAAGAATTGTCACAAGAACTAAACAGAAGATCCCAATTAGTGAAACAAAGGAAAGTTTAGGGCCATTTAACTTGGAACAATCGTTTCCTCTGGTTAAGGTTTATATAAAACCCAGAGCAGGCCTGAAATGTCAACTCTAGTGGTACCCTTTGAAATCCTGTTTTATTCCAGCACTCACTACACACACGAAAGCAAATCCTTAAACTGCAGGCTAAGTGCATGTGGCCCAACCAGGACCATACAAAGGCGACACACGTAGCATGTGTCACAGCCAGCAGCACATGAGTGACTTCGCCAGGGGGGATCCCTCATCGAGATCCCACTCCAGACAATCAGCACACAGCAAGGGAAAANTCCGCGGGGCCCCGCGGACGCGGCGCGGTGGGAAGAGTGGGGCGGGTAATGAATTCCAGCAGAGAGCTCGAGAGGAGGCATTTTTCAGAGATCTGCCATATTTAACACTGACCACACTAAAGATGTTATTAGCGACGGAGAGGTGGGGAGGGCACCGGGGAATGCGATAAGGGAAAATAGATAATGACACATAATCCAAACCAGAAGTTTGAAACCAAGTTAGTTCGCTGAAAAGAGCTCAACTTTTTTTTCCCCTCTCCTCTCCTTTTTTATTTTTTTTTTAATAGGCTGGGACTGAAAGACAAGGAGATAAACTTGTCAAGGAAAGAAATATTGCTCTCAGCAACA
>WBMY01005406.1:249152-257032 GCA_013397315.1 Donacobius atricapilla | reverse complement strand
TTTACCAGGTAACAGCAGAGCTGAGGGTCTGTGAGAGGCTGCTGCTGAAGACTTGCTCCTCCCTGTTTTGACACTGAGGCTGCCTTATAAATTCACTTAATCTGAGATGACAAGGCACCTGTCACTGGTAGTGCTCCAGTGTTTGGGGCACTGATGGAAACCTGGAATAATCCCAGTTGTTTCCACACTTCTCCCAGAAGATGGTAGTGTAACAGATAAGAATAATCTCTTTTTCATGGCAAAAACATTACTTCTGTCTGTCTGTGGAGGATGGTCCTTTGAAATTCGGTATTCAGAGGACCAGAGCTTTCATAACGAGAGGGGGGGAAAAAGTATCCTTGGATTTGCCAGGTGTTACATGATGTTTTCAAATGCAGGTGGTTTGGCTGTTTGAGAAACCATGGCTGTGTACCTTTGATTAAGAGTCTCCTTGTTTGCCACCTAACACTTCCCACGCCTTTTCCAGTCCAGAAAATAACGTTCTGAGTGAAAAGTAGCTCCTTAAACAGGGAATTTATTCCTGTGGGTTTTACTCAGATCCTTTTCTGGTGGTTTTTGTTTGTTTGTTTGTTTTTGTTTGTTTGTTTTTTGTTTTTGTTTTATGTTTTGTTTTTTCTTTAATTGAAATATGGTTATTGATTTTGTTTACAGCACCAAGGGTTTAAATTAAAGAAAATCTAACATTTCTAAAATAAATTATTTAGTTGTAGGGCACATGTCATCCCTCAATCTCTCAGTTCCTTTAAGTTTTCACAAGCTGTTCAAAAAAAAAAAAATTCTTTGCCATTGCAGTGCAGTTATCTCTGGGGTGGGAGGTGCCACCCCACGCACACAAAACCACGAGCCACTCTGCTACAACAAAGCAATGTGCTTTGGGACTTTTTCCAGCAGGAGCAACTGATTTCTGTAGGGAAGAAAAATATGATTTCTCGCGGAGTCGTCTGCCGGTGCATTGGGACAGACATTTTGGTTCCAGTGAAAAGCATCACTGGAGTTTCAAGTCCTAACTGGTCTGGCCCGTGGATTTCTCTCTCACTTGACGGGCGGTTTCCGCAGTATTTTCGCAGTTTCCAGTTTTGACAGAGGGCCTGTTCCAAAGTCCAGCGCTGCCTCATCGATTTCCCCAGGTTTGGATCAGGCCCTTGCACAGGAGAGTCATCCGCTGAGGCACCCGCCGCAATTCCAGCAGCGGCAGGTCTGCGCTGCCAGGCAGCCGCCCCCCAGCCCCGAGGGGAGCGCTCACTGGAACCACAGCGTCCTCCCGAGTGGGTGGAAAGGCAGCAAGAGACAGCAGAATGAAAAAATGTTCGTATTTAAATATAGCAGAAACTGGGAGCCTGGCAATAACTCAGCTACTACAGAGTCAATTCAGCCATCTGGAGATGGTGACATGTCAAAAAGGGGAGGGGGGGGTGGGCGGGGGGAAGAAGAGGCGTTGTGAGGGAGGGAGAGAGAGTACTTAAAAATGAAGAATTTCATTCCATGTTGGAATCTATTCTGCATGCAGGATACAGCTTTAATGTTGAACGGCGTAGCTCTTGGAGTGGTTTTGTGCATCAAAGACGTACATACTGAAACACCTAGGGTCATGACACAGCTGGATTCTAATGTTCCCGGACCAGATTTGTTTGGCCCAGCAAAGAGTTTACTGTTGAAATTAGTTTGATTTTCAATGTTATTTTTATTTAAAAATAGATCTTGAGGCTGTTTGAGTTTTTAAAACACATTCAGTGGTAATGATTTATAAACATTTCTGATTTCAGCCGTAGCTGTACAGAAGGGTTGAATCTGCTCTCAGCGCATTTTTTACATGATTTTAATAATTGGAGGCAAATATACTGCATATCTTTTAGGTTCATTTAAAAATCTATGCAATTTAAACAAACGCAGAATTGTGTAATGGTTTGTCTGGGAATTACTTCAGCTGCACAGCATAATAATATTTTATTAGCTGTCATTTGTTTTCAAGGAAGAAAATGGTGATTTTTATGTTGTGTGTTATGTGAAAACTTGGCACTGAAACAGGACAGTCCCCAAATGTGAATTTCTTAAAAAGGTGGGACAGTAGTTGCCCAAAAGGTGAAGACTTGAGAAAAATTGGGGTAGGTCATTTCTTTCCTGAAATGAAGCAGGGTACAGATTAGGAGCCATTAAGGTTTGCCAGGAGTTGCTGGTCATAGAAGCCTGTTTAAGTGCTCACTGTCAACAAGGAAATCATGGGCAGCACTTAAAGTGGCTCACCTCTGATTTATTCATAAACCTCACACGAGCACTTGGCTTTGTTCTTGCTCTGGTAAGGGGGAACTGATGCCAATAAGAACAGGAATAAAGAGCTTCTTGCATGGTCCAAAAGTGAATAGCACTTTATCTCAAAGCATGACCTCCATTCCCAAGATCTGTTGTGATACAGTTGACTCTGCTAGATGTGTATTCTCAGATGAATTGCTAGAATACCTTACAACAAATATATACTTTGTAAAGCCTCTAGATGTAACAAGAACCGTGTAACTGGAACTTAGGTTCTAACTTGACAGAAAGGTTGTGGTATTCATAGGGAGCTGAGCGATTTCCGTTTCAGACAGTGCTTTATGTTGGTGTTTTTAATGTGAGTCAGAAAACAGTGTGATTATGTGGCTGTGATTCAAATGAAAATTTTGTATTCTTTAAGGGATTTATTTGAGAAACATATTTTGATAAGAGCAGACACACAGAATGTGAAGTGATTCAGAGACTAAAAAGGAAAAAAACCCCTTGACTTTGTTTTTAGACATATTTGATGGCTGCTGCTGTATTTTTGTTTCTCTAAAAAAGGCAAAGTAGCGCTCACAGTCCGCAATGGGGGAAGGGACCTTTTGAAGACGGTCAACTGCCATGTTTGCACTGGGGCAGAGGTTGAGTACAGTTACTTAAATCCCCAGAGAAACATTTAGTTAAGGCTAGACTCTTTCTGATCCCGTCCGGATCTGGTTTTCTTTCCTGCTTTTTAATGAAGTTTGTTTGTTGCTGTGTTTAGGTTATGTTTTTAAACTCACTTGCATTTTCACAACAGATTTGACCAAAAGAGTCGTAATGGAAGACAGTGATGAGAGTTAATGATACGTCTTTGATAAAGCAGTCCTCGTGTGCAATCTGATCACAGCCATCAGCTCATTTGTCATGGCTGAAGTGAAAATGTCAGGACCAATGAGTGTATCAGTGCTGAAGGGGGCGAAAGGGCTTTTGGAGACACTTTTGTGCTGGGAGTGGGCCATAGCTTAGATGCAGCTCTAGGGAAATACTGGGATTAGCCAACTCTGTGCACAAATCCCTAGCATAACAGAATTAGTTGGGAAAATGAGGTTTGTTAGGGAAAAAAAAATCTGTAGAACTGCTCTAGGCTTCAGCCCAGGAACTATGAAAAGCAGTAAAGCATTTTATTAAAATAATTTTAGCAATGTGAACGTGTGCACATTCCAGTGAAAATCACCACTGGTAGCCAACATACTAACACAACCGATCCTAATGCATTTTGCATATGTATGTGGGTTTCCTTCTAAAGAAATAATAAAAAAAGTGCATTAAAAAAATTACAGTGTATACAGTCTTAAAAGAAGGTTTACTGAATTTGACACAGTGGAAATTTATGCAACATTAAAATACGGACTGGTGCTGATGATCTTTTTGCATGGGTTAGTTCAAATAAAATATAAGGATAGTCTCCCTGCTGCAGACACTTCTTTACTCAGGGGGTAATTCATAATATAAAAACATAGTGATTGCCAAACTGGGATTCTGTGGTGGCCACCCTTTTCTCTCTTCAACTAGTCTGTGCAAAATGCTTTTGAAGAATATCACAGTAGGCAGATGTTGGATAACCTATTGTATATGCCTGCCTTGGCAAGATTGCAAATGCAAATTTTTTAGACCTTTGAAAAACAAGATTTAATATCCCTTACAATTTATGTTTTTGTTTTTGTTTTGCTCACATTCATTACAATAACTCTGGATAATTTTGGCAGCCAGTTTCCATTCTTTTTTTTAAATATTGGTGGGTTCATGGTTTCAGTGGTATCCTTCGGCAATGAATCCTACTGTCTAACCCCTTTGCTCCTCTCATCATCAGGTTTTAATTTGTCACAGCTTAGCTTTCTTGGAAAACTGCTACTTGTCTGCTGGAAGGCTTTGTCTAGCTTCCTGTTACATACCTAGGAAGAGCACGGCACTTTTCCCACTGTGTTGTCCATAAAAATGCTGGAGAGATCTTGATTTCTTTGAGGTGGGGATCCTTCTTGCCAGACCTGTTCAGCTGATGTGGAACAGTGTAGGTGTTTAACCAGGTAATCCCACTACCTGCACTCTGCCAGCCCAAGAGGAGCGAGTGGGAGTGAGTTATTCCATCTCCAGTGCATGGAGCATTTACTTAAAATTGTCTGGATGCTAGATTTGCGTAGCTAATTGTCTGTCAGGCTACACCAGTTAATAATGGCTACTTACCTGCTTTGCTGTATGCCCCGTGTGTTTGATACTGCAGAACTGGGGGTGTTTTAACTTCCCAGATCTGTGCTGAAGGTGTTCAGCAGGCTGTCAGCATTGGGCTGAGAGCAGTTTTTCCCTTTGTCTGGTGTTGCAGTTAGAGGTGCTGCTTCAAGTTTATCATCTTTCCTTTGGTTTTAATGGGGGACCGAGAAGAAAATTGTCATCGCTGCTGTTGTATTGGCAATCTGGTGGCTGCCAGCATTCCGCAAGGCCTTCGAGCAGGAGCAGCGTGTGGCGGTGGCAGCACCGGCCCTCGCCGTGCTCTGGATTGTTCGCGCGTCTGCGTCACTGCTGTGTGGCGCACAGCGTTTGTCCATGGTGGGAATCTCTCACCTCCTATTTCTCTCCCAGAACTTGGGCATAAGTTTGGGAGCAGGAAGAACTGGTGCACAGGCCGATTGGAGGGGGTGGAGAGGAGGGGATGCGTGGCAGAGCCTTAGGCTGTGGCTCAGGTACCAGGCAATTGCCTGTGGTAAGCCCCGGCTTCCTCGCAGCAGGCTTGCAGCTAGCATGTGAAACCAGCTCTAGTGGTCATGGGCTTCAGGCCCGCGGTCCTTCTGGGCCTTCTCATAATGTGAATGTGGCCATAGGGACTGAAGATACCAGGTTACTTTGAGTCTGGCATAAAAATGTGTAATAAAGCTGCAGCCACCAGTCTTTAAACCCCAAACACTTCCCTGTTTATGGGTGTCAATGTGAGGGGCAGCAGTAAAATAATTTATTTAATCTAACTTGTACTTATCTTTTTTAGGAGTCGCCTGCAGATTTCTTCTATTTCATGTACAGTGGATTGTCCTTTTTCAGATAATGTGCTTGTACAACCTTTTTTTTTTGTTTAATGCTATTGATTTACAATATTGAAGTGATATATCTGATACCTGTTTCCTGCACTTTGACTGTACATAGTCAAAGAAGCTGACGGGATTCTTCCCTCCCTTCCACAAGCCTTAAGCTGTTTTAAATGTATAATTATAATTGCATGTCATTTGATAGCTGCACTAATTGCTGCCAACCATTGTCTGTTTGCACTTAATGCTGAAACCTGATCAACATCCTGCTTTGGTTGATGTTTGGTGGTAAACTTTAATTAACTCTTATTGCATTGAAGAAGAGCTCAGTCTCTGTGCTAACTAATCATTTACCTTCATTATGTCCTGACAGCTCCACTTGTTCCTGGTACTAATAGATACACCAGTCAGTAAATAAACCTGCAAACCTTCATGCCTTCAAGTTGTTCCTCATTGATATTTTGTTTCTTAAAGTATAATGGCGTAAAGATAATTATTTCAGTTAGTTTTGTATCTCTTCTTTTCCAGACGCTGATCTCAAATTGCCTTTTTCAAGCCAGACAATATAATTTTAATAGTAACTGTAGATTTAAGATAACATTATTCCTTCAGCATGGTTCCTATATACATGCATCTTTTGAATCAATACAATTAAGCTTGTCTCCTGTTGGAATTCTTGTAATTATTTTTCTTGAAATACTTTTCCTGTAATGATATTGAAGTTAAAGTAATCAGGTTACTGGCAGATCATGTAAAATTCAACTCAAAATTGCTGGCTGCTTGATTTTAATTTGTCTGACATCAAGTTTGTTTGAAAAGGGATAATATGTGGTTAAACCAAGGAGCTTATAATTATGGTTGACATTTGTTTGTTTATAATGAAATCTAATTAAAGTTCATACATTTTAAAACACCAAAGTTAATTACTGAATTGCTCACTTCACTTATGCACAGCAGTCAAATTAACTTGCAGAACAAAAAAAATGACAAAAGACTATGCATAATAAAAACAAAATGCCCAGCTGATCTTGGCAATACAAAACAAATTTGCCATGATAATATTCTAGAAAAAAGGGCTTTATTAATAACTGAACTGTTTAAAAAACATCCTGTGTTTTCACTGACCAGGCTGACTTTAATACAGAGTAATATTTAAATATTTAACATGATTTACAATACCACAGCATTTTTTTTCCAGATACATAATTAGACAAGTCTTGCAGTCTTGTAAATATGCACAAAAGCAAGATTCTTTATATTTTGTTTTCATCACGACTCTTTCTGAACTTACCTGGAGTTGTGGTATCTCCCCAAGGTCTGGACTCTTTGCTGGACTATCTGCTTTGTGGTAACTTTTAGAAAGATAATCACAGCATTTTTAGCATGCAAGCAAAAAATTACGGTGATGTTTATTTCACAGTTTATTTTGAGACAACAAAGAAGTTAGGTGAATACTGTAGAGCCACTCTGACTGCCTGGTCATTATTTGTTACTTTTTGCAATCCATTCTTCCCTTGCAAATGTACTGACAGAGAGCACACCCAGACTTCAGTAAAATCACAAAGCTTGTGATAATTCACACTTTAGAAGATTATACTGCTCTATTTTACATCATTAAAGTATTTTTAGTATACTTACTTATGTTAATATTACATTTTTGTTAAATTAGACCTAAGTTTAATGAAGCAAAAACCTACATTTCTGTGATTTTTTCTTTAGAGCTGTGAATGCAAATGATCTCTTTCATAGTGTGTGAGAACAGGTGATGGATCCAGGCAACATTATTTTTCATGAAGATAATTAGGATTAATTTTCTAGCTGCTTTTATTTAATTTAGTTCCATGTGAGTTTAAAATGACATCTAATGTAAACTAACTTTGGTCAGAGTTAAAGAGATTAAATGGTGAAAGCTTTACAGATTGGGAGTATTGACATACGAATAAACACAGTAAATATGATTTATTAATTCCTAAAATGATTGATGCAGTGAAGTTCTTTAAAGGAAAAAGGAATATGGATTCAATAGCTAAGCTTTATATTTTGTGGGATTATTAACTTGAACGTCCAAATTTAACAGGGGCTTGGGGAGTGAAAAGGGAAAGCATGGGGTCTCTTTCCATTAATAGCATGCTTGTAAAAATTGAGTGTAATTTACATAACCTTTCGTAGTATATATTGTGTGTGTTATAACACAGGATCTGATCGATTTGTAAATTAATATTTATTTAGAAAAAGAAAATCAAAGGGATTAAGCAGTCATCATTTTAACTCTAATCCTACTTTGCATAGATGAGACAAAGGGAGGTGATTAATGCTCTAATGTTCACTGGGTCACTATCATTCAGACGCACCTTTCTCCATAAAGAAAGAAAGGCAAAAAGTTGATACTTTCTCCTAGTATTGGCAAACAAGAGTTTTCTAGCAATACTTCACCTGATTAGGCCATTCTTCATCGCTAATGAAGTAATCACTACAGAACCTGTGTCAGGTGGTAAAAATACAGTATGAACATGAGAATTAGAAGGATAATTACAGTTCATGTTCTTGTCTCACACCAACGTGAGCTATTAATATTCA
>WBMY01005406.1:244152-246652 GCA_013397315.1 Donacobius atricapilla | reverse complement strand
GTAATTTAGCTGAGCAGAGTTTAGAGCACAGTTTCTCCAGGAGGAAAGCAGAGGTTAGCAATTTAAGGTTTTCTGTATATTGGCCATTAGTTCCGAGAAAAGGATTTATATGATCAAAGTTGGTGGCCTTGTGAATTACTGAGAGAACTTTAAATACTAAGCAGAGCGGCAGGTATGTATTTCTGTGAACTCAGCTGATAGCACTGGCAGAGATTTGATTTTTTTCTTGATGTCTTGAGGCTATACAGATACGTGCTTAATATATATACATTTTGCCTTTTTTTTTTTTTTTTAACTGTATGGTTTGCATTGTGATTGCTTTTGTAAAGAGGACTGAAATCTGTTGTAGAGACTTTGTGGAAAAATGTTTGTTTTGAGGCAGTCCTTGTAAAATTTTTTATCTATGACTTTGTGAAACTTTGTTATAACTGCCGTAGAAGGTCCCTGGGGAGAAGACTTTTTTAATTATTTTTTAATACTGGACATGCTGTAGCCTCTAATGGATTCATATTCCATCATATGTTATGTACAATCAGTAAATTATGCCAGTAATTTTTAATTCCTCATCAAGGTATAATGATTTCATCTACCTTATCTGATAGCAAACATGGCCACAAAGACTGTAAACAGCTCAAGTATGGAAATATACATTATGATTTCTCTCTGTGCTGCTTGCCAGTTCAAAGATTTAGTATTTGTTTTAATTGGAATGAAATATACTCTTGTTTATACAATTGTGATCAGAGGGCTGATGTCATTGTTTTGTACTGATTAATACTGAAGTTATATAAGGAGACAACTATAAATGTGCAGCTTATTTAAAAATGTTGATTAAGTAACAGAAAAGATGTTATGACACTTGTTACTGTGCTAGTTTTGTTTTTCACTTTGACTATGTGGTGGAAGGTTTAAAAATATAGTTTACTTCTGCTACATCTTTTAAGAGAAAATTGCAACAGCTCGGCTGTTCAGCACAGGGCTGTGGGAAGAAGGGGAAGGGTGAGATGCTGTGCTGCGGAACCCATTTTGTATCTGCCTAAAATTACTTTCTGCTCATAAATGCCATCTGGCCCCAGTATAGTGTGCATGCCCATGACTGTAAGTGGCAACTGTTTCTGTGTGTGTACAGGACACTGTGGTGCTGTGGGATACCGTAATACCCTGCAGTATGAGTCAAGCCTGCTTCAAGCAGAAAAGGATAAATGGAAAGCCTCAGATAGGGCTAGAATAGTTTTAGGAAGCTGCATCTGGTTCCATTTGCTGTATTAACTCCTTTTTATCGGTTAGTTTTACCTACTAAAGAGGTTAAACCCTGACTGATCCTTTCGTGGTGCTGAGTGGGGCAGAGTTACTGCACATGCATCCCTGTATCATTGCTGGGAAACAAAACTGAAGTACTACTGTCTCTTTTTCTGTGCAATGGCCCAAAAGACTTCTTGTACACATTTTGTGTGCGAGCTGCATGTGTGTCTTCATGCTTGTATGTGTGTATACGTGTGACATGTGACTGAAATAGCCCCACAAGTGCAGTTGCTGAGTGGATACATGTAAAAATACTTTGTACCAGCATTGTTTATCCTTTTGTGTCAGAGTTGAGAGACATCAGTATGAAGACATTTATTCCAGTCCTCTACAGATGGAAGGTGCTGGGAGTTGCTTTCTGGTGCAACTCTTCTTGTGCAGCTTTTTATCTGTAGATAAGGCCTTTGGAGGAGAATGCGTTAGAAGTGTAGGTTTTCTTCAGGATACATGCACTGTTTGTGCAGATTTGCCAAATGGGAAGGTAACGTGCTTGTCTCTGGACTAATTAGAGAATTATTAAGTTTTCATGCTCATTGTGATCAGATTATTTCAAAAGGTTTCTAAATTGCATGTGTGCCATGAGCAAACTTAACCTGGTTCTCAACAGTGATTAAAATTACACACCAAGCTTTGTGACGTTTGATTCAGGAGCAATTAGGCTGTCATCTTAGCCATCTCAGATACCAAAACTAATTTTGATTCATTTTCATTCTATGCAAATCTTCTGATGTATCTTAAACTGATCACTTCCTCTCTCTGATGTAGCTGACAAGATTAGACTTGATTACACTTAAAAAAAATTAAGCAGCTATCCTTCATACTTAATATCTCAGTGACCTTCACTGAAGCCTTTCTGGGGAAGGATTTTTTTTTTTTAGTCCCCAAATCACACTTAGTGATTTTATGCAGGGATATAGCACCTGTCTATTATATATATAAACTTATATTGTCCAGCTGTGCAAAATTTTTGAATTAGATATCCTTTTCTTGTAAATGAGAAGGTGTAGAAAAAAATTAATGCTTTGGATATCTAAAACAATACTTTTAAGGATGTAATCAAACTTTTGTGCTTAATTGAAAACTTACCTGATGAATTGGTTACTGCTTTCGTCTAAAATTAATGAGATCTATTGTGCTGACTTATGACTGGAATGAAGATTGCTTACCTCCTGCATAAAAGCAAGACAGAGTCTATATC
>WBMY01005406.1:219152-239152 GCA_013397315.1 Donacobius atricapilla | reverse complement strand
GGAGAGCTGTCACCTTATATCAGTGACCCAGCGCTGAAGCTATTCCAGTGTGCTGTTTGCAACAAATTCACCTCTGACAGCCTGGAGGCCCTAAGTGTGCATGTGAGCAGTGAGCGCTCACTCCCCGAAGAGGAGTGGAGGGCTGTAATTGGAGACATCTACCAGTGCAAGCTCTGTAACTACAACACTCAGCTCAAAGCGAACTTCCAGCTCCACTGCAAGACTGACAAACATATGCAGAAATATCAACTGGTGGCTCACATTAAAGAAGGCGGCAAAACTAATGAGTGGAGGCTGAAGTGTATTGCCATTGGCAACCCAGTTCACCTGAAATGTAACGCCTGTGACTATTACACCAACAGCGTGGATAAATTGCGCTTACATACTACCAATCACAGGCATGAGGCAGCCCTGAAACTCTACAAGGTAAGTCTGTGACAGCGACTCCAGCCAGCACCAGTAGGCTGGGAAATTAACCCTTTCAGAGCTCAGCAAACAGGACTTCGGTTAATTGGTATTGAACGTGCAGATAGTCAAACAACAACTGCAGGTTAGTCAGGGAGGAGTGCTCCAGGTGAGCCCTGTTGAGACACCTGGGGGTCATTTGGGAGGCACTTTCTGCATACACAGGGTCCATAAGTTGTTTTGGTTTTTTTAAGTCCTCTGGTAATAAATGACTAAAGGTGTTTTACCTCTCTCATAACCTTTTCAGACTTTGTCCATTACATTTTGATCAGAAGCTTGACAAAGATTATGGAAAATGATGTTTTTCCCATACCGTGCATAGGGAAAGAGAGCCACTTTCTGGCATATGTATCTGTTTGCAACCATAATGTATCACAGCCAAGTTATTTTACATTGGTATTTTCAGTAAGCACATGGAATATGCCACATTATTACAAAGGATATTCAAAAGTAAACACCATCATCCTTTTGTCTGCTCTTCTTTTCCAAACTAGTAATGATTTTTCACAAACATGAAAGGGTGTGGTGTAGATAAATATGTTAGTAGAATGGCAACTATATTTTTATCTTTACTGGAAAAAACTATGTGGATATAATGAATATGTGGGAGTGATGAATACCATTTATTACACAACTTGTCATGACTTTTTCCAAACCCTAATTACGGGGTAACTTATTTTCTGCACTGTGTTTACTGGATTGGCTTGATTGTCTTGGTTCATGTACAAAATATAACACATTCATTTCCAAGATGAATAACTTTGTAACTTATTAAAAACTTCTGTTGTCTAGGGGATATAAAAATTCAGGAAATATTGCAAACCATTAGTCACTGTAACAAGTTCTATATATGATTAGAAAATCCATTTTGCAAGTGTTATTTATTGATTTATACTAGAAATCTGTGATAACTAAACTATCAGGAGTCATCTGCTGATTGCAGCAACTATGCTGGTTTTCTAATCATGTTGAAGACCTGTACATACAGAACAAATATGGAAGAGTCTCAGCAGACCTCTAGTTTAAGCAAGAAATAACATTTTTCTGGTGTTCAACCATGTTCAAATGCTTGGTCTGAGCTAACGCATGCTGCACAGGCAGTAACATAGATTTTCATTTTATAACCTGATAGTTGTAACCTTGGTGCATCTGTTGTAAGCAAAAATGCAGTAACACAAGTTTTGGCCTATTATACTGTCCCACAGTACAGGTTGTTCTGCTAATATAATAATGTATTTTGTTTAAATTGCATTTTTCCTTAATTCTAGAGGGTGTTATTTTTTTTTTGCTGTTTTTTTTTTTTTAAGATCTAAAATCCTGTTATGAAAAGTACAAAAAAAGTTGAGAGTCTAGTGACACAGCCTGCCTGAGCAGCAAAACTCACTTTAGAGGTTCCTGCTCCCTGTCATCTCTGAAGCCATTCCCTGCTTCCTCCGTTTACACTGTGCAGCCACACTCTAAGTCAGGGGTGTTTAAAAAAAAAAAATCAAACAAAAAATGAGCACATTTTTGATTCCCCCATCTGTTTTTTGGAGTGTTAACCTGCATTATTTCAATTATTTTTTCTATAATGCCACTATGCAACGAAATGCTACTGCAAATAGTGCCATAGACAGGAATGATAGAGTGGGAGAAGGGAAGGCAGAAGGCTGTTCTCAGATGACTTCACTGCCAAAGCTTCTGCGACTGTTGAAAGTAAGATGCCAGTTGCCCGTTTTTTTAATAAAAACTGTATTCACAAGGTACTATCTACTCAAAACAGTACTATCTCTTCACTCACTCAGCCTGGTCCCTAGAGAAACCTTCATTAAATATGTTTGGGTTTCCAGCCTGTCCTACAGAATATTTGATGTGAGGTCCTGGTTTTTTAAATGGAGCAGTTCAGTAGCATCTATGTAGTGCAGCTATCATACGCAGCAAGGGACCCACACTAGCCTTTGGAGCTCAGTCTTTAATCAGTTAAGGACATCCCAGTGGAAGTGGAATCCATAAACTCCCAGATACCCTCTAGGCTTCATGGCCTAAGGAGGACAATTGAAAGTGTCTGGCTGTTAACCATAGGGTTCCAGCTTTTCCAATGCATATATTTGTAAAGGACTTGTACCTAGGATTGCTAGTGAGTATCTCAGCTTTTAAAAAAGTTTCTGTCCCTCATGACTTCTTTGAGAATCTTGGAAATTTGAACTCCACTAGGTTTAATGACTCTCAGAAAGCAGATAACATATACACATGCATACACTATTTTTACATAATTTCATTTTAAGGTTAACTTGAAGGAGAGTGATGTCTCATTTAAAATACCAGTCGGAGTATTAGTGTTATTTTTTAAGATCTAATGTTGGCATGAAGTGCTACAATGTGTCCCAAATGACCACAATGTTCTAGATGCGTGTGCTCTATAATAGAATGTAATGCCTCTGTACATTACTCTTAATTGTAAGTGTACATTCAGGCCTCAAGATGAAAATAAATACAGCTTTGAAAGTCTGTTATTTGCTAGCAGACTTGATAGTTTTGTCAGGTCTTAGTGAAGCTGTTGACACCAGGACAGTTGTAAACTTTTTTTCTCTTGATGCATCAGATAAACTTTTAGAGGACCTAAGGAAAAAAAGAACATTAATTTATATGAATAATAGATATGTGCCTTGGGAACAATATCGAATATTCATGAATTGTGTTTATATTGAAGCGGCTCTTCTTTTTTAAAATTAGGGTGCTGTGAATATGGTTCAGCAATAAAAAGTTTAATACTAAAACCATCTGAAAGCACAGAAAAAGAATCTGTGACTTTGTTCCGATGCTTTGTCAAGTACCTCAAAGTTTTTCTTCAATCATTTATATTTATTTAAATGTTATTGTTTTGTGAATTTTCTTTTTATAAATGTTGCTGTAACAGCTTGATTTTTCTCCCTGTGCTTAACTATGGATGGAATAAAAGGATGTCTTTTCATAGCCGTAGCTTTTAAAGCAGCCGTGAACATCAGAGCTTCTCTTCTGAGGCTGTATAATTTTAGGCAGTGCGGAAATGTCACTTTTAGAGTTAGATTCTAAATGTGGCAAAGTGGAACCTTTAGCTGTTTTCTAAGTTATTTAAAGAAGAAATGGCCTGGTTGTTCCTTACAGAAGTGCAGTATTCAAATGGTGTTGGTAATGTGGCTTCTAAGAACCAGAACAAAGACGGCCTTACCCTGAGTGAACTCAGCTTGGCCTAAACGAATTTCCCAAAGACTTACTTTTGGAATTGTGGAGCTCGATATTAGCAAATCAAACCACAGAAGAGTTGCAAGTTCTTGGCATCATCCATCAGTAAGAATTCAGTGACTCCACAAGTAAGCAGAAAAAGCTTCTATAGCAACAGAGTGCAATTCCATTCTGCAGGAGGAAGCATTCAGCTTTTGCAGATTTGGGAAGCTGAGGTAGGACGGTGAACTGTCTCTGTGGATGTAAAATACATATGACTGGAACTGCTCTTAGGGCAGCCATTTTGTAGCTTAGTCAAATAGCTTTTGATTCAGGGAACCTCATATATCATGTCCTGTGCTCATAAAATAGTTTCCAAATATTTTTATTACTAAACAAATAAGTACAGACTAGGCTTTCTGTAAAGCAAACTGGAATGGCTGAAAACAAAATATATTTAACCAAGTAACTGAATGACACAATCGATTTCTAATCACAAATAAATATTTGACGATAGTTTATCAAAAATATTATTTGATTAGCTGATAATACCTTCAATAGACATTGCTTTTCTACTGTATATTTACTGCAGTTTACATTGTGTATGCAACTGTTTAGGAGTTCAAGGAAAGTGAGAGGCAGCAGTTAGCCGACTAATACTCAGCTGTGCTAGAACTACCTTGGTCTTCCTTTTATTGACAAAATATTGATTCACAACACTATTAATGCTATGATCTTTAAATTTTGGTAGATCACTTTGCCTCCCATGTTCTCAAGTGACAAAGATATTACCCAAAAGGAGTGACCTGATTTCAGTTGAAGAAGGTTAAAGGTTAAAGGTTAGCTCAAAAGCATCATCTGCCTAGCTGCTTAACTTTAAACTGATCAATTTAATGAAAATCTGTTTTGCAGATGGTGTTGTAATGTCTTTGGCAGGATTTAGGCAGCTTTAACATTAGTCGTATGCTAGTAAAAATTATTTCTTTATTTGACCAGAACAACACCTTTTCTTTTATGTTTTAAGGTAAAAGGCATGTGGGATATGGTATTTTGGCAAAGGACCCAGAAGCAGAAAGTGTTGATAGTCTTTCCATATGGGCTCAAAACCAGAATACCCCTGTCTATTGCTAACGATGACTGAAGAAACAAACAAAGCTGTATTCATTTTTTTACCATAATGTTTTACTTTGAACCCATAAAAAATCATTTCAGCCAGACCTGTCCTTGGAAAAGGCTTGTCTTCTTTGCCTCGGGTGGAATGCAACAGCATTAACTTTTTTAACCTGGCAGAGCACACCAATTGTCTCTTTCAGACCTTGTGTTTGTAGATCAGAAGTATTCTTTCCCTTGCTCACAAACCAAGCAGTAATTGTGTTACTTAGCTGTAGATACTATAAATAAGAAGGCAAATTAGTCAATCCAAGTGGTAAGTTTTATCTGATGGAGGTTGTCTGAATAAACAAAGAATTAGATCCTTGGGAGTGTAAAGCAGAGCTTTGTGTTTATGTCTTCTGAGAATCAAGCCCTCACAGTTTTTGCCAAGATAATTAAGTTTCAGCACAAGCATGTCTTTCTGTTTTCAGATGTATGCAATTCAATAGGAATTTCTTGGGCTGCTAATGCAATACCATTATATGTTAGCTGTGTAATTAGCTAGGACTCTCTCCCTTTGCTGAAATGCATTGTAATATTACACACACAAGCATAGTTTGCATGTAAGCAGTTATGAAAGTGGTGCCCTTTGTTTCATACCAGCCTTCTGACTTATTTAAAAGAGAGTTTACAATGAGCCTTTGTTTTGTCTGCAGATGATCATCAACAGCTTTGCAAAGAGCCCAATAAAATGAGAGAATCACAAATGTATAACATCACATATTGAAAGGGTGGAAGAACAAACGAGGCTTTTGCTGTATTTTACAGGATGGATTTATAATCTGTTCTTGGGTTACTTAGGGCCAAGAATTTTCACGGTCAGCTGCCTGGTCCTGCTAGCTAGCACCCTCTGCAGGAAGGGCAAATACTGTGCAGCTCCTGCTCTTCAGCTGGGGCTCTGCATTGCTCTTTAAAGCACGGCGTCCACTTCTCTGCTGGTTCAAAGTCAAAAGATTAATCAGACCAGCTTTTTTTCTGCATCTGTCATCAGCAAAGCAGAATAGTCTGTCTGGATTCCATAATGCTGTTTGCATATTTGGATTTTAAATCAGCCAGGAGTATTGAATGCTTTGCTCATCTTTATCACGTGCAGGAGGCACAAGTGGGATTTAGTCTTTAGGTAACTTTTAGTGTAACGGTTCCCCAAGGAACACTGCTTGATTTTTTCTCATTATCCTTGTTCTGGATGAAAGCATCGTTGTTAGGAATTAACAACTGAGGGGGGTGTGAAGTATATGCGCATGGGGACGAATGGACTAACAGCCCAAATCACTTTGTTTGCTTTACTCTGTTTGGCATGAAATGTTGGTGCTTCATCAGGTTGGAATTAACAGAAAGTCACATTATTTTCAATTCAGTTGTCCTGCACTAACTTTAATATAAAATAAAATATCCCACAAATATGCCAATCCAATTATTTAACTGTCATTGTCCCGCTAGGGTGGTAAAAGAGGTCAGGAGATTGTGCAGCATTGATTTGCATAAAAATCATTGTGGAAAGGAAATTGGAATATGTCTGCGCACCTGAGGAGCCAAACCAAGCTTTGTTTGATGTTGTTCTTTTTGTTTGTTTAGAAGAAAACTGTTTCCAGTGATAAACAAAAGTTATTCAAATTTGTTCCTCAACACAAGCCTCATATAGAGGATAGAAGGTATTTCAATTTTCTAAGTCCTTTGAGATTTATGTTCACTTAAGGTTTTAAATGCTTTATGAAATTTAATTTCCACTGCAAGTTTTAGTTACTGTAATTCAGATTATGCTGTTGTGCTTACATGTGTAAAGAGAAACCAGTGTTCAAAGAACACACTCTCTAGCCACAGCTATACAGACATTGTGTAGTCATAACTAAAAATCATGTACATGCCTACTGTATGTACTTGTACACTACAGACTAGAATATTTATTTAAAAAAATAAAAAAAAAAACCCCAAACTAACAAAAAAAAATTGTTGGCTGGTAAAATAGCAATTTCAAATCTATCCTTTTTATAGTAAATTTAAAATGAAACAGTAGAGAAAACATTTTCACATTATATTTTATGTATGCTTGATATGATACTCAGATGTCTCTCTGAGTGTCTTAAGGAATGGTCCTTGTTAAAAAATGACGTATTTTGTTTTCAACTTATGAGGCACTGTTGAAACAGGGAGGTGTTCTCAAATCATAGTTTAAAGAATCCTCATGTTCTTCCATTGAAATGCGGTCCGGAATTCAGTCTGTGTGCTGCCCTAGGTAAGGGTATGTGAGGCTGCTCTTGGAAAGGCAGCTGTATCAGACCGCTTGCAGTGTGCAGCCTGCCTAGTGGAGCCTGGGTGAGCAGGTCCTCTTGTAGAGCAGGAAAAGTGAGCAAGGAGAGCCAAAGCAACAGGAAGAGAATCAGCCTCATTTAGTCAGTATGCTCAACACACAAAATGGCTGTTTAACAGCTATTTTTTTTTTGTGCCTGGAGTTCTTTCATTCTGACATTAAGAGAAATATGTAATTATTTCTGACGGAGATTCAAAGCAGAGATGCAGTGTATAGTGTATGTAAGAGTATGGTGTCAATGTGAGCGCATATGTATGTGTGCATTAATAGATTGCAGCTATGGATTTAGCAGCCACTCCCTCCCAGCCTTGCAACATAGATTTTCTTGTTACCCTTAGGAGATTTTAGCTGATATTATGCAACTCACTACAGGTGTCTTTTTCTAAAATTGTAATTAGTTTGCCAGACTCTCCCAGGTGAGATTTTTCTCTATGCTCTCTTCCACATATTTAAAAATGAGCAGTTAAAAAAAGTGAAAAGACTGACGCATGACAGGAAAGTTATATTTTGACATAGATACATATAATTGAGCTTTGCTATTGGTTTTGGTAAGTAATTTAGAAGAAATTTTCCCTTGGTAAATCCACACAAAATGCTAGAATTGTGATTTTATAGGAGAGTTAATGGCAGTAAAATCTCTTGGACCTCATACGAACAGGACAGATTTGAGCTTTTTGATATACCGGTTTTGGGACTGTTGGCTCTATATATGCCTATATTGCTAGACGCAAATTTATTTTCTGTATTTCTTCTTTTTTCCTCCTTTGAGATACTACTGGAGCAGAAAAGGATAAGAAAGGATAGTGAAGGTCCTGGTGTGAAATACTAAGTAATGCAATTTCTGTTGGTTTCAGCAAGGATCGGGCACAATGCTGGAGACATATTTTCTTGGATAAACTTCCATGTGTATGTTTGTGGGTAACATATAATACAGTACAACAGGAAATAGGTATTAATTATGTTAAATGCGACTAGGGTCGTTAAGTTGATAAAACATAAAATGCAAGTGGTGGCTTCTAATAATTTTTGAACCTGATGGTCTGCCTGTTAGACTGGTGTACATAAATACAGGCAGATAGTGCAGACTGGTGATCATACAACCTCATGCTGATACATAAAAAAAAATGAAGCTTTGCTAAGAACTTCAAGACCTTTGCTTTGTGGATAGCCATGAAGAAGGATGTCGTAGAAATTACCCCCTTGGTCTGCAACAGAAGGTGGCAACCCTTCAGTAGTGCAGCAGACAGATACACAGCATATTGTGCACATAGCCTCAGGGGAAACTGTATGTTCTACTCTACCAGTGGGAAGGAAGGCATTAGAATAATCCTTAGCTTTTAAAGGCAGAGGGTATTGAAGAAAACAAAAATTGAGCAAAGGTAGTCCTTGAATGATGAAGTGTGCAGATTCCCATGCCTTGGGCATCCTACTGCAGTAGCAGTTACAATAACAGAAAGAAATGGTTTTGTCATATACAAGGAGTATGAGCAATATCCTTGGTTATATGCATGAATAGGAAACATATCGCTAATGGGAGCTATGAATAGTAACATACTAGCCTCATTCCAGGACTGCATGTTTGACCACCAGAGTTGCCGAACAAAAAAATGTGATTTTTTTCTATTTGAAATTGTTATCCTAGAGTATTAACCAAGCTATGCTGTTCACATGATTCACACTTGTGAAATACATGACTGTATAACTACTGGTTTGTTGCTGGATTGTGTGCAGGAAGCCTAGCGTATAGGGACAGTATTCAGTGTTCTGCCCAAAGAGGCAATTTATTTGTAGTCCCTGTTCTCCCTTGTAAACTCTCTCAAAAATCAAGAGCATGCAGTACTTCCTTGCACTGCTTCTGGAGGAGAGAACCACAGAGCCTTCTTTACCCATAAAGACAGCACAGAATCTGCTGTTCTGGGATAGTTTATACCCCAACCTTTAACAGAAAACTAGATTACTCTCAGAGAAAGTTCAGGATGACCCTTTTAAAACAAAGGCCAACAGTGGAAACTCTTTTTTCCAGAACTTTATCAGGCAATTCCAAAGGTCTACGTCTCTTGATTTAAAAGGTGTTTAGCTCATATGGAATTTCTTCACTGGCATCCTAAGCTTGTGTTTGGACCTATAGCAGTTCTTGGGTGGGGGAGGTCAGTTGTTTCCAAATGATTTTATTAAAAAGGAAGATGTTTTCCATGGAAAATCTTAAAATATTGCAAGTGGCTCAAGTATCATAATAGCTATGATTGATATTAGCCTTATCCTTAATTCAAAACTCTGGGTCCTAATGGTAAAGGAGAAGAAAGGGCACTTCTTATTCACAGAATCATAGAATCAGAATGTCTGGTGTGGGAAGGGACTCATAAGGATTATTAAATCCCTCCTGCTCCTCACAAGACTACCTAGAACTAAACTAGTTGACTAAGAGTGTCATCCAGATGCTCCTTGAACTCTGATTGGTGCTGTAACCACTTCCCTGAGAAACTTGTTCCAGTGACCAGCCACGCTCTCAGTAAAGAACCTTTCCCTGCTGTCCAAGTTGAACTTCCCCTGACGCAGCTTCATACCATTCAGACAACAATGTTCCTATTTTCTGTGTAACCTAGACAAAAAATTGCTCTATGGGAAATAGATTGAGGAAAAATACTAACATTCTCTAGTTGAATAAACACTTTGTGAATGACCAGAAACTTGATATTTTTACAACTAGAACAATGAAACAAAGTCTAAGAAGGATCTTGGTATTCTGGTTCTTTGTGTGCTAGTGATGAGAGCATGGAAAAAAGCTTGCTTTACTACTGAAATGAGACAACTTTAATATCTAGATGTTACTATTTTGGAAACACCCTTTGGCATTTGCAGATATGTACGCAGCTAATGAATGACTGGAAATTAGGAAGAATAAAGCTGGTGGAAAAAAATGAGTCCAAACTGCAAGTGTTTCTGAAAACCTTATGTCCTTATTTGTTCAGGAACTTCTGTGACTCAAAATCTTGACCCAGGAGGAAGCTGGAATCCTGGGATGTGTCAGGACAGGATCTTCTGAAGTCAGCTTCTGGATGATAAGGATCACGGGCCACAAAAAATAGTTTAGGACTAATTTTTACCAAATTTCTGACCTAGAGTTTGGGCAGATTTGAAAGCACTGCTGTATTGTTAGTCCCCTGGGTCTAACCCTGTTGCAGATGCATCTCAGTAATAGGTGTTGTACGTAGGCTGGATATCCTTTGTAATTTTTGATTTGCTAAGGTAGTCTCATAGGTCATGATGAATTGGCTATGCTGTCCATGTGCTCTGTCTCTCTGTTCCTGTCTCCACTGGTGTGTTTTGTAGTGTGTCAGGCTTCAACAATATCTTCACAACACTTGAATTTCTGTGACTTACAGAACTCAAAGAATGAAAATCTTTGTAGCTAGCCATTAGGGCTGCTTACAGGTATTTTTGAGAAAGAGCCAATCCTTTCTCAGCCACTCTGTAGTCGCTTTGATTTTTTTTTTTTGCCTTTTTGGGTTTTCTTCTTTTTTATTTATTGAAAAACAAAAATAGTTTTGTGGGATCATCTCTGCCTCAACATGTTACATGTAGGACCTAGATCTTGCTAGGGTATTTCTTTTCTTTTATTTCATGAATTTTTCACTGAGCAGCTCAAATTTTGTGGCCTCAGCTACCTCAAAATCATCAAACAGATGATATGGTTTACCCAAAGCATTTTGGGGCAAACAAAGTACAAGAGCTATGCTGGTTTTGAAGAGTTCTATGTAAGTAACAATTTTTATGATAAGGAAGAGTTGAGCTGGTAATCAATAAAAGGAGACTCTGAAATCTCATGCTACAGAGAGCCTGTGTCCCAGTTCACTCAGCTTTTGTGCTCTCCAGATACAAAGGTTTTATGCCTCATGTGTCTACAACAGGAACAAATGTCTTTCCTTTACTTCTAGTAGTTGTTTGTCCTAATAGATTTAGAAGGTAAGGTCAATACTGTCTGGAAAGGGAAACAGAGCATGGCTCTGGGAAAAAAAAACCCCAATGTGTCTCTAACCAAGCAGAGGTGAGTGAGTGGTTGGCCTGTAGTACACCTGACAGTCTAAATGGACCTCATAGAATTATAATTTAGTATAACAAGTTCGTCACATATGTCTGTCTTTCTGTCTGCATATATTTATTTTACATGGACTTAGTAGGGTGTCTGTAGTTGGGAAGGATGGGTTCGAGTATTGGGAAGAGTTAGAGGTGGGGTCTGAAGTTGTTCATGCTCACGAGATCTCAGAGATACAGCCATCCAACAGTAGTGTTAGGAAGACAGTCACAGTTGTTTGAGGCTGGGCTTCTTGCACAGGGGCTGCAGTGGTAACAAAAGGGCAGGTGTGTGCTCATAGAAGTGTGCACTTCCGAGGAGCATAAACGGGATTTAAAGCTATGTGTGTCCATACATACCCCAGGCTGCTACTGCTGTCTTCTATAATGCTGTATGAAGATCTATATATGCTAGCCTCTGCTGTAGCAAGGTTGGATTTCCATTTTCATTCTAATTTCCTTCTCCTAGTTACTTAAAATTTTCTTATACACACTTTTAGGGCTGAAATTATCAGGATTTGGTCCGGGTGTAAAGATTATTTCTTTCTTCTTTGGAGCTCTTTCTGAGTCACTTAATCATGAGATATCTTTCTAGCCTGTCCTAATGAAAAATACTCTATTGCAAATAAAGTTAGTTAAGTACATTTCTTGCAGTGGCTGTCCATAACAGAAGAGAATGTTATTTTAAAAGCAACAACACATTAATAGGCCAAGTATGCCATCATTGTCCTATCACAGCAAATTATACCATTAGTCTACCTTATCTAATCTCTTTGCTACAGACTGCCTAACAACAATTTCTTCTCAGAGCAAAGCAGACCAAAAAAGAAAAAAAAAAAGAAAGAAAAAAAAAAAGATTTAACGGGCAAATATAGAATAATGTTGCTTATACAGGAAAGTTCTTGTTCTTTTCATACGTGCTGTATACTTTGCAACGAATTAACATCATACAAATTCAAGTATATATTTTTTCCCCCCAGAGTTGTCTTTGGGTGGTCTTATACAAACATCAAATCAGTTTATAAAGTTAACTTTGGGCTCAATCACTTGCAGTGGGAAGGAGTTCCACAGGTTAATTTAACCTACATACAAATATTTTTTTTCAGCTATTAATTTTTTTCTATCATTAATTTATTGTTTTATTTGTTTTTATTCATCTGGTAATAGAATGAAAAAGATCATGTTTTCTTACTTTATGATCTTTTACATAACCTTTATAACTTCACAATAATCTTTATGATTACTTTACGGTCTTTTTATCATGCCTCTTCTTTATTTATACAAAAAAATGCAATCCGTTCAGTCTTGCTTTTAGTGGAAGTTTTTCCACATTTCTGCTAATCCCATCACTGATCTCTGAACTCCTTTTACCGCTGTTGAATTTTCCTGGAGATACACAGATATTTCAAAACTGAACACGCTGTTCTCAGTGGAACTGTATGATCTTACTGTCCCATGCCTGGTGCATCCAAAAATATAATCTGCTTTAAACAAATCCTATTGCAGCCTGTGCTGGAAATATGTTGCCTTTCATTACATGCTTCTTCCCACGCCCCCCCTTCAAACTGATGCTGAAGTGTCCTAGAGCGGCTGCATTTAACTTAGACACCAGTAACATGTTTGATTGGTTCAACGTATTCCTTTAAATATAAATTTTCTTGGATTTATCTGTCAATACTGAGTTTCTTCTGCATGCTCAGCTAACTTTAAAAGTATCTGGCATTTCTCACTGTTCTTTGGCCAGACTTGACTGTCATGAATTCATTTATGACTTCTGCAGGATCAGTCCTAGTTTGCAGTTAGAAGACACAGAGGTAACTTTTGTTCTCTTAAATGCCCTGTCAGTTCATCTAGCTTGTTTTCTGTCTCTGTCAGTTTTTAATCCATTAGTTTTTTGCCCCTCTGGAAAGTGCCTACATTACGTGGTTAGGCTGCTTCTTCATAGCCAGCTGAGTGGGAAAAAACTCCTGCTCTGAATTAACCCATGGAATAGTTAAATTCCCCCTAATATTAGGAGAGTGAGAGAAAGAGGCACCTCCTTGAGCCCGTGTCACATCGCCTGGCTCTTCGGGTAGCTGCCTCTCATGGCTTTCCCACATGTATTGCTATGCCTAGTGGCTTGAGGTGCACATGTCTGTAGACAGTTAACTATTTGCTGAGCTGAGGAACAAAAATAGCTAATTAACTATCTATCTGCAAATATTTACCCCAGATATTTATTTAATGATGCAAAATAGAAGATGATCTTTCTGCATGTGGACTACAAGGCTGAGGCATAACTGCAGTTTACTCTTTGTGTTGTGCTCTTTTCATACTGTTCAGTGCTAACTTTAATGTATTATTGATTGTTATTAAGGTATACCATGAAATACACATGGGATGTCCGTTGTGGTTGAACTCATACTGTGGGAGCAGTGTTGACTCTTAGATTGTTCAGGCCTTCATGCTGCTTGACATTAAAACCTTTCACATTAGAAGAGAAAGAAATATATAGTAACTATGTTACCCTGTATGTAGTGTGAAGTAATGTGAAAATATGATGCCAAATTCCCTCCCCACCAAGTCAGCACAAAATTTGAAATTAAATACTAATTTCAGAACGAGCCAGGAAGTTCAAATTCCCTGTGTGACTGTACATAAACACTAGTTCAGGTCAGTCAATACCTGAATTTAAATTAGCTGTGCTACCTGCCAGTAGAAAGTGCTAAAAGTGGAGGGATTAGGGGTCTGATTTTCTAGAATACTGAGTCCTATTGGCTCCTCCTGGCAACGTCTGTTTAGCATCCCAGGATCCAAGGTCATGCTCACAAGTGACTGGCACCTCTGTGCTGACTGCCAGCCTCCATCCTTGCACAGCCTTCTTGGCTGGATGTATTGGCTAGTTTGAAATACACAAAAATTGCATCAGAAGATCAATTACAGCTGAAATGTCACTACTGAACCCTGTAATAGTGCTAATTAGTTGAAGCAAAAGAGGCACTTATCTTGGCAGCAGATCACTGAATATTTTTTTCACAAAATTAGGTTTGAAATGCTTAACTTCTCCAAAAAAGGGAGGTGGAAGAATGTAAAAGTATATAAATGTTGAGGGTTTTTTTTTTTTCCTTTTTTATTTCCTATGCCCCCATAAAAAGAAATACTTCTAAATGTTTCTCACTATGTCCAGCAATTTCCATCTTAGAATAGCTAACTTTTGTTTGGAACACTTAAAGAGGCTATTAGTCATTGGAGAAAACTTGAAACAAGGAAACGTATGACAAACACACAGTCACAGGACAGCCCTCTCTAATTTTGGCTCAGCTCCCTTTCTGCCATTAATGGGGCAAAAAAGGAACCGGAGATCTGATGCAAGTTCCCCGCTGTGGGGGTGGGCAGAGTTATTCTGCTTTCGTCAGGGAGTCCCCGGCTGGCAGGGAGCCAGCCGTGTGTGCCCTGTCCTTCAGGGCACACCAGGCGGGAGATGTGTCAGGAGAAGGGCCGGGAAGGGCAGTAGCTAGAGTACACTTAAGTGTGCCTGTGATGGGAGTGAAATCCCTGCTGCAAGGGGAGACCTGGGGAGCTCCTAGGCAGAGCCGGCTCAGGGAGATGCTGGTGGCTGCAGAAAGGCAGTGGCTCCTGTCACAAGCTGTAGGGTCTGACTGCAGTCCTGTGTTTTGATCCCCTGCTCAGATAGGTTTCGTTTTTCTTGTGCTCACCTTGCAGGGAACCTTCCTGGGCTGTGTCAGTGTGTTCTAGGCTTGATGAACTACCACGGTTCTTTCCCAGCACCAGTTGTTCTTTTTCAGTGCTAAAACATACACAAGGCTCTCATTCACACATCTCATCCCCCAACTTTTCACCCAGCATTTCGTTTTTGGTGAGGATTATTTCCTCACTACACCACAAAGATAAGATTCTCAGCTGCTCGTGGCATGACCAGAGTCTGTGAAGTTTCTTTAGTATGAGACAGGTCATATTGTTAAGCAAAAGTTTAAATATTTGCAAAGATTCAGGAAAAATACAGAGGTTTTGCTAGTTTTTATCCTCTGCAGAATTTGTTAGAAGCTTTAAAAACGTTGTTTGTTTCCTATTAAAACAGCGATGAGAAGAAAGAGATAGGAAGAATGTAGGCCAAATCCATCTTTGTTGCAGTATTGCTGATCTCAGTAGTGTTACTCCAAGGATAGAGAAGTTTTCCAAAACGACAGTGTTTCTTAACTCTGTCAATTGACTGGGACATGGCTCTCCTGTGGTTTGACTACTGTGGTTTGTCACTACTGTGAGAAATTATCCAGTTCAAAAAGTCCTGTTATTTGGGTAATTTCTTGCTGAAATTGATGGTTACTGTTCCTGTTTTTCTCCCAAAGTTTATTTCTAGGGCTTTCCCATTTGTTTCTGGTGCTCTAGATAAAAGGCTAGTCACAAAGGCAGAGCCAGAGAGACTGCTCTGCAATGAGGATGTGTAAAAGGGAGAGGATGTGAATTTCGACTGTTTTCCCTCTCATGGAAGCAGTTTGCCTGTATCTGTTTGATATAGGGTGTGAGTTGATGCAATGAAATCTACCTCCTAAATATCTTTTACAGATCAAACCAGGTTACTGGGTATTGATAACCAGGGTATTTGTGGGTGAGCATACACACTAGGACACCTCACAGCCCATTTCTCCTCCTAAATTATTCCACATTTATGAGCATTTTTTAAGCAGCTACTATTTAAAACCAGAAAGCCTCCACCCTAAAAGGCCCCAACCTGCCAGAAACATTTCCTCTCTTGCCTGAAGCTTGGAATTTCACTCCAAAATTCCAGCTCCCTCAGGAGTACGCATAGTGTCATCCTTGCCTTGTGGCTTACTCTTTGCAACCTCAGTTGCACACAGAGCCATTTTTTACCACCTCACCACATTCTTATTCCTTCTCTACTAACACCTCTGTGTGTCTATTTTTCACAGTGCCATTTGCACTTAGTTTTCTGCAGCACTTAGCCCAATTTCACTCTTGCCAAGCCCTAGACCCCTTCCTGGTTTTTTTTCTTTTTCTGACAATAACTTTCTTTTCCACTTTCTCTTGTGTATGAATGTGAGTGTGTATGTACATTGTCAGATATGCATTTCTATTTATCTGGGATGATTGGGATAAAAATTTTATTGTCTTGAGCTTGAGTCGGCTGTGTTGTTTAGAGCAACAAAGAGAGAACAAAGGTATGCTGGATATCCCACAGGAAGCTATCAGGCATTTTAAACCTGTTGCATATTTGGTATTAGGAAAAGTATGTTAGAAATTCGTAGGGTGCTCTCTAACTCTATCAATACTCTTTTTTCATACGG
This sequence comes from Donacobius atricapilla, assembly GCA_013397315.1. NCBI lineage: Eukaryota > Metazoa > Chordata > Aves > Passeriformes > Mimidae > Donacobius > Donacobius atricapilla. The sequence continues at coordinate 222,673 of WBMY01005406.1, read as the reverse complement.
TGGCATGTACTGAGCCAGGCCCCAGTCATATTAAGCGGGAAAAACACTGCTGTAACGTTGTGACGAATATATTTTAGAAACGTCTTACATTTTTCCTGTAATGGCTTTTCCATACATAGTGGCATTTCAGTTTGAAGGTCTGACTTCTCAAAGCCTATCAGAGCTAAAAAAAGTGCCAGCATTCTGTTGAAAAGCTGGAAACTTCCCACCTCCAACGCTATGAAGCTCCTTTTTCAGAGTCAAAGATCATAAAATTAACACATCATTGGTAAAAGGCCCATCCTGGGTGTTTCCGAATGTAATCTGAAAGGAAATCTTTTTGTTTGAAAGGAAAAAGACTTGATGGTGGTTTGCAGCAAAACCAAACTAATGACAGCTGAATTAAGCTAACTGGGCTGGAAGCATTAACAATAATTACTCTTGGAGACAATTTTAGGTCTTGTTTCAAGCACAGAGATGTTGTTGACACTGTTATCTAGGACTCAGTTGAGAATTCTCTGAAGACCATGCTCCTTGCACATGACACATGCAGACGTGTGCCTTGAGCAGAGTGCCCTTTGTGAAGAATGCTGGACCTATGCTGAGTTCATATTGACAATATAAAATCTTCCATGTGGCATCAATCAGATAAAATGGGATAAAACACATGACATATAAAAGTTCCAGACCATGGTCTTTTGTTCTTCTTTAGGTATAGCCACTGGGGCTGCATATAAATAATTACCTGGCTATGTAAAGAGGTCAAACCAAGGCTTTGATATTCACAGTACATATCTTGATGGGAGTGTGGTGTTGTTTCGGTAGGGTTAATTTTTGTTCCAACTCCAGCAAATGGCAAATTTTCCACTGAACTTGGTGGAACTAAGATTTCACACATGACACTTAAATCTGTGCTATATAAAGCTTTGTATAAATACATCTGTATATAATATATATCTCAAGCATGTTCAAATGTGTTTCTGTATATTTTAGCCAATTATATAAACTGTGTTTAAACTGTCTACTATGCAGATGCCTAGAATGAACAAACTAGAAAAATCTGGATAGAGGTAAAATACTTAGAGAAGGTAATGGGAACATGTATTTCACAACTGTAATTTTGAGAGGTTTTGTTCTCTTTATCAGTTGCCATTCTCTACTATAAAATCATGTGAGATCTTTTTCTAGTTGCATCAATTTTCAGCTACAAATGTTTTACATTATAAAACTGTGTAAAGGAGACTAAAAATTGTGGAGTGTAAGAACAGATAATCTGGAGACTTAAGTGCTTTGGGCAAACTTCTCTTGCCAGCTTTCAGAGAGACAGAGGGAGACTGTATTTGAAACCCCTCATCAGAGCAAAATGAACATTTTAGTGTTCTCGGACGTAATATCAGGCTTACATGGTCCCTGACTGACATCCCGTACATGCTGTATAATTGCCTGCCTGCTTCTCCAAGTGCCTTGAAGATTACATTTTTTTTAATGTCCCAATATTAATAACCAGATGTGATCTTCTTCCTGCCCAGGGGTCAAGCTAGCTGGCCAGGTCAGGCTGTTTGTCTGTGTGCACAGACTGTGAAGTCTATTCAGAATGACAGGTATGGGGGGGGGAGGCGGGCAGGGTGTTAACCTCAAGACCACCAAAAGGGAGTCCTCCCTGCTGGGAACAAAGACCAGCAGGAGCTTCAGCCTTTTTCAGTACTCCTGGGATTTTAACCAAGTGAACAAAAGATGATGCACAGCTGAAGAAATGCTCTTCACAGCTGATACATAATTTAAGATGTTCAGTTACAAACAACCGGATATGTATTTGTGATTTCATTTGAGCACAGTCCAATTATCTGCAGTCAGTTAATATTTGTGTATGAGTAGTTTCTGTCTGCTGCTTTATATGCTCAGAAGGCGCTCAATTGCCAGAGTTTGAATACACGCTAGCCTTGAAAATAGCCCTAGTACTTAAAGAAATAGCATTAAAACACCAGCAGTTGCTATGGGGTGTTTTGTACCTTCTAGGTAATGTTTGCCAGTCTATGTATAGATTATTTTATATGATGTAGTTTCATTAAACATGTATTATAAAAACATTTACTCTTCACTCTCCTTTTTTTGTTAGGTAAAAAAAAAAAAATCAAAAGAAGAAGCTATTTGTTTCCTAATTGATTTTCTACGTTAGTTGTTCATTGAATAGATAAGTAGTGCCTGTGATATTTGATTACAGAGCAAGGCACCCATTTAACCTTCCGTTCTTTCCTGGCCAGGATTTCAAATACAATACAACGTACCTCCCTTAGGCTCAGTAGGATTAGACTGCTAGCAGTAATCCCTGATGCTATGAAATAGACCTGATAGAACTTCAACTCACTTGTTTAGGATTATGCTCATGAATTTCAGTCATCTAGTTGTATTAACCCTTTGGGAACTTGTGTGGTTTACGTTGTTATAAATAATAAAACATTACAATAAACAATGGTAGATGCATATCGAAACTTACCTATGTGTTTTAAAGAATTCACTTTTGCTTGGTGATCAAAGTGTAAAATTCACATTGAAATTAACTCCTATAGCATAAATCCTCAGAGTTTACTTTAATTCTAATGGCTTTTGCAGTTCAACAGTGTCTTTAAACAGGTTGGTCTCTATTTGTTTTTTAAATTTGTTTGAGTAAGTTTTAGTTCTCAAGATTGCATTGAAAGGGCAGAGAAGTGATATCTGCTAAGCACAGAACATCAGTGTAGAATCTCCCAGTATAATGACTTGAATGCAGACATGGTCTTGTGGTTAAGAGGAGGGGTAGTGATACCTGAGCTATCATTTCCAGGCTTTTTTGATTATAGCAACAATGGTCAATACTGACTTACGATGACTTCTGCCCAGAGCTAAAAATAGAGTAAGAGTGCCAGAGCGTTTCTGATGGACCATGAGACTGTTGGTGTGCAAAAGCATTGTAATCACTCCAGATTTGGACTACTCTTTTGAACTGGTGACTTCTATTTAAATGCAGATTTTTAATCTGGTCAAATCACTACAGGGAATAACTCTATACTAGCAATAAGAAGGAACAAATCTTTTCTTCCTTTCATATTCAGGATCCTAAAACCCACCAATGAAATAAATATTGTTTCCTATTACCAGTCTCTTAAACTGTTGAACCTTTAGGTCCAAGGCTTATTAAATATTTATGTGCACAACTAATTGTACTGATTATTGAAATGAATATATGTATATGTTTTAGAATATTTGATGTCAATTACAATGAAAAATTGTGGAGGGTTTGACTTGGGAACTCTAACCTACTCTCTTAGCAGAAGATAGAATCAAATTAGGACTGACTGAATATGCACATGAAGGAATCAATTAGTGAAACTACTGCCACTTCAATACACCTGCATTTGGAATTGCTGTATTTAAAGGAAAGGTGATGGGCAGAATCAGTGCTACTAGCTGCACCTGATGACAGAGGCATCAGGGCAGTTCTTTACCCTTTAGACACCATTAAAGCATGCCTATTATTGTAGATCTGTTGGATACTCTTGATGCAT
>WBMY01005406.1:191432-219080 GCA_013397315.1 Donacobius atricapilla | reverse complement strand
ATAGATGTTGCTTCTCTTTCAAATTGCCTTCTCTCAAGTTTTTTTGTCTTAGAAATATCTTCCAAAAACTGTGTCCAGTCCTGCTGCTGCTGCTGAAACCTAGAGTTAGTTGTAATATTTTATACATTTAAACTTTTGTGCTTTGTTGGTTAGTTTTGGTTTGACACCTAGTATATTTCAGTTCCCTGATTGATTGCAAATGTACCATTAGAAACAGGCTGCTTCATGAATGCTAAGTTTACACATTCAGAATGTGTTTTCCCTGGATATTCTGCAGTATGTGTTTAAACATAGCTGTTTCTGAAACAAATTCCTTGCTTAGGTNGCTTTATATGCTCAGAAGGCGCTCAATTGCCAGAGTTTGAATACACGCTAGCCTTGAAAATAGCCCTAGTACTTAAAGAAATAGCATTAAAACACCAGCAGTTGCTATGGGGTGTTTTGTACCTTCTAGGTAATGTTTGCCAGTCTATGTATAGATTATTTTATATGATGTAGTTTCATTAAACATGTATTATAAAAACATTTACTCTTCACTCTCCTTTTTTTGTTAGGTAAAAAAAAAAAAAATCAAAAGAAGAAGCTATTTGTTTCCTAATTGATTTTCTACGTTAGTTGTTCATTGAATAGATAAGTAGTGCCTGTGATATTTGATTACAGAGCAAGGCACCCATTTAACCTTCCGTTCTTTCCTGGCCAGGATTTCAAATACAATACAACGTACCTCCCTTAGGCTCAGTAGGATTAGACTGCTAGCAGTAATCCCTGATGCTATGAAATAGACCTGATAGAACTTCAACTCACTTGTTTAGGATTATGCTCATGAATTTCAGTCATCTAGTTGTATTAACCCTTTGGGAACTTGTGTGGTTTACGTTGTTATAAATAATAAAACATTACAATAAACAATGGTAGATGCATATCGAAACTTACCTATGTGTTTTAAAGAATTCACTTTTGCTTGGTGATCAAAGTGTAAAATTCACATTGAAATTAACTCCTATAGCATAAATCCTCAGAGTTTACTTTAATTCTAATGGCTTTTGCAGTTCAACAGTGTCTTTAAACAGGTTGGTCTCTATTTGTTTTTTAAATTTGTTTGAGTAAGTTTTAGTTCTCAAGATTGCATTGAAAGGGCAGAGAAGTGATATCTGCTAAGCACAGAACATCAGTGTAGAATCTCCCAGTATAATGACTTGAATGCAGACATGGTCTTGTGGTTAAGAGGAGGGGTAGTGATACCTGAGCTATCATTTCCAGGCTTTTTTGATTATAGCAACAATGGTCAATACTGACTTACGATGACTTCTGCCCAGAGCTAAAAATAGAGTAAGAGTGCCAGAGCGTTTCTGATGGACCATGAGACTGTTGGTGTGCAAAAGCATTGTAATCACTCCAGATTTGGACTACTCTTTTGAACTGGTGACTTCTATTTAAATGCAGATTTTTAATCTGGTCAAATCACTACAGGGAATAACTCTATACTAGCAATAAGAAGGAACAAATCTTTTCTTCCTTTCATATTCAGGATCCTAAAACCCACCAATGAAATAAATATTGTTTCCTATTACCAGTCTCTTAAACTGTTGAACCTTTAGGTCCAAGGCTTATTAAATATTTATGTGCACAACTAATTGTACTGATTATTGAAATGAATATATGTATATGTTTTAGAATATTTGATGTCAATTACAATGAAAAATTGTGGAGGGTTTGACTTGGGAACTCTAACCTACTCTCTTAGCAGAAGATAGAATCAAATTAGGACTGACTGAATATGCACATGAAGGAATCAATTAGTGAAACTACTGCCACTTCAATACACCTGCATTTGGAATTGCTGTATTTAAAGGAAAGGTGATGGGCAGAATCAGTGCTACTAGCTGCACCTGATGACAGAGGCATCAGGGCAGTTCTTTACCCTTTAGACACCATTAAAGCATGCCTATTATTGTAGATCTGTTGGATACTCTTGATGCATCTGATGATAAAGTAGTATTGATGAATAGCTGAAGGCCATGAGAGCAATAAATGAAGTTACTCTTGAGTGATTTAATTCTTTTTTTGCAGGAGGACTTGGGAGTGGGGGTAGTTTGGGATGGTTGTTCATCAGCCCAGTGGTTCACTCCTGTGCTCCCACGTGGAGTATTGCTCAGTGCTGTCTTTCACCCTTCTTGATTAACATATGCCCAAGGTCATTATGGGAGAATCATCTCTGCTTGAGGTGTGGGTGTCTCCATGATGCAGATGATTCTCATCTCCACAGCAATATCATTAGACTTGGATGGCAAAATCAATTGTTTGACTCCATATTTCGCCAGCGTTGGGGTTTGGATATAGCAGCTGTGCCTCAGCTGAATTGGGGTGCTGCTGGTGGCATACACAGGTGGTAGGAATGGCCAAAGCAGCACCACATATTCCCACGCTTATAGGCCATGCTGATGCTGCATTTGGCTCCTGTGGCAACCCAAGGAGTGATAAGCATCCCTTAGTAATCTATCTGTGTGTGNAAACATAGCTGTTTCTGAAACAAATTCCTTGCTTAGGTCAGCAGATTTAATATGGAGAAATTCATGGAAAGCAAACAGCCAAGAGGTGGGGCATGGAAGGAACTAATTCAAGAATTTCGGATGAATATAGCCAGTATTTTCCATCTCTCCATCTGATACTTTAATTCTAAATGCAGAACTTGACTTGCAGCACTTAGTGGCCTACAGGTTGCCACCTTCAGATTTGCTGAGAAAAGAGAGGTAAACCTGTTAAGTCTGACGAGATTTGAGCTGCCAGGAATATAGCTGTCTATCCATTGCCAGTTTTTCTGACAGCAAATATTTTGCAGATGCAGTTTTAGTTCTGTTCCAACTCTCTCACCTTGTCTCTAGTTGCAGTTTCACTCTGTTTCAACCTATAAAGACTAAAATGAGTCAGACTGATGCTGTTCATCACGCAGACACACAGACACACACACACACTTTGGTGAGAAGGCATGAACTATTTATTTAAAAAGATCTGACTCCATTTTATAGTATTGCTACAAAGGCCAGGGACTGGGGGAGAAGGTTGACACCTCTCCCCATCCCACTGGTCAAGACAACTGTCCCTCAGCTGTCCATATCTTTCAGAACAGGAATGAAAACTCTCCTTGAATTTATGAAAACATTGCTACTGTTTACAACCCCCGTGCATGAGAAAAAAACCTAAACCATGAAACTGTGAAACGGAAGAGAAGGTTGAAAACATCAAGGCGACATCAGACCCCAAGTCTCTCGGAAAACCTCTCTGCGTGTACATAATTCAGATCAGCTAACAGTGCCCTGGGCTAAATCTCAAAAGATAATAAGAGTATTTTTAGAGAGTGGTTGGCAAATGAAGAATCTGCTTTCTCATTTTCTTGATCAAAAATTTCAATTTTCAATCATTTCACCAATTATCAAGTTGCACTTGTCCTTCAGTTTCTTACAGGGTAAAGGTAATGCAGGGTGGCCATGTTGGGAGAGTTTGTTCTTAGATGAAAATAAATTTTGATGGCTTGGGTAACACTGCTATTTATTAATGAGCATTTACTTAGCAAAGCAAAAAAAGGTTTTGTCTCTGTATGTATGTGTGAAGGGAATCTTATTAAGTCTAAATAAATAGACTGTAGAAACCGTGGTAATACTTTACACTTCTGTAAAGCCTTTATTCAGAGGCTTTCAAAATGTTTTAACAATGTTAATTAAATTCAGTGCTCCTTCATTCTGTGTTAGCCTAAGTGCATGTAGGGCCATCTTCATGTACATACTGGTAGAATGGAAGAAAGCTCATGTTTAACTGTGTGCAGCAGCATTGCCCTGCAAGTATTTTCAAGGCAGGTGAAAAGAAAGAAAAAAAGGCCGCGTTTAAGTGAAACGGCACAGGGAATTGCCTGTAGGTAGGCAAAACATAATTACAAGTTGAAATTTGGCCAAGACATTTGTCTTAAAACTCTTCCTCCTTCGAAAAAAAAAAAGTGCCACGTACTTAATAACTTTATTAAGTACAAGCAGTTGTGAAATCTGTTCTTTGTTTCAACCAAAAGGAAACATTTCCTAACAGGACAGTGCCGTTAAACACCGGGCTAGGGCACTGACTCATTACTAATTTAGAAAGAGAGCACCATCAATGAATTACCAAAACTCCTTTTTGTAGCACTGCTGTTTTCCTTGGAGATCTCCCCTCCGAGTTCTGACCCTGCTTTAGCCTGCAAGATCGGAAGGGATCACAGCACAAGGTGGTATGGCTTAGGGCTGTATATAAAATGATGAAGGAGAGAGTGAAGCCCAGCCATGTGCTCCCTTTACTTGACACTGTTGTAGGAGAGGGAGGTGGCATTCTGTGAAACTCGGAGCTACTCTTTTTTTTTCTGCAGTAAATAATCAGCCTGTGAAATTCACTGCTGCAGTGGGGGGTTATCCGGATAAACAGTTTATCAGGATTTTTAAGAAGGATAAAGGCATGAACATTAATGATGTTTCTGATTATGTGGGCTAAAACAAAAAGATACAAGAACGTTTCGTTCTCTATTATTATTGTTAAAGTCAGGGTATAAACAGACTGTCTTCCAGGGTCAGGCAAGGATCCCTTGTCACACTGCACATTCATTTAGGCTCTCTAAGGACTTGTATTTGTACCCTGCTTTTTTGTGTGTCTGACATTACTGTTCATACAGAGAGCATGTCGGAACACCGGGCCAAGGGGATGATTCATAGTTTTGCTCCTCCGTTTCCATCTCTCTGTCTCCCTGAGTGACTGTTCTCAGAGGACAACATCAGACTTCAAAAATGTATATGAGAACTGAGTGTTTCAAATGTAAATAAGATGCCTTTCTGTTTGCAATTTTAGTCTCACTAAGGAAAGGTACTACTCCAACAGTAAACAACTGAATCTGCATGTCTGGGTTATTTTGTTTTTCTTTGTCAGCTTATCACTCAGTGTGGGAAAAGAGTGTCTGTGTCATAATTAGTGTTTCATTTATTTAATTTGGAAGTACAAACAATAGACAGAAAGGGCCATTTGACTACTAATTAATTTGTTTCTGCTCAAAGAGCGTGACAAAAAGTTTGCCTTTAGATGAGCATTCATCGATTGTGGATTTGCATTTGAGTAATAATTCATCAGCATTACTCCACTGATAATTTGTTATCCTCAGTACAGCATGTAGAAGTACAGGCTTTGAATATATTTTTTTTAAATTTAGATGACTATTGGAAACTCTTGGATCATTCTAGAACCAGTTGTGAATCAGTACCACACAAGATCTCCCCCCATTTCAAGGAAGCACAATTTTGTTCCACCTCTTGGAAGTGGATGAAGCATCTGCAGCCTGGCTCCTGTGACAGCTAGTTCTGCAGAATCCACGTGGCACCATGTGAGATAGGGCTTGACTCAGGTTACTGTTTTTCACTGCAGTTTTGCAGGCATCAGGGTAACATGTTAACTCCCTGTGCTAGCGGTTATTAATTGTTCTGTACACTCCGCTCCAAGCAAGGATTAGGAAGACAAACTCCAGCGTTGTGAGTGTTATGAGCAGAATAAACAATCCTGGCCTACGGAGGCTGTGTGCAGATAGCTGTCTGGATCTTGACACAGCAACTCTCCAACCATGGCCTGTCAATCTGTGTGTGGAACACAGGTCTTAAAGGGAATAGGGGAAGCAGAGGTAACATAGGGCGCTGCAGGAATTTGCCCTGATACAGGGCTGGGAGATGTCAGGGCATGCACTTGCTTCCTTACTAGGAAGCACCAGTGTTTTCTGTATTACAGAGTGTGGGAGAGCAGAAGATTTGAATGGCAGTAGAAGAAGGATCAGTCTTCTTTCAGGAGAGGCATGTTGTTGAGCATGATATTTTTCACATTTCCCTGTTTTCTCTTTCCCCGCAGAGTATTAATAATGTATTGGAGAATTCACAGACTTTAGTATGTCAGTGGGACTGGAAGAAAAACTGTGGGAGGGAAAGGTTTTGCTTGACCCAGAAGAAGAGGAAAGCTTCTTCTGGTAGAAAGAAAGAAAATATATTGATTATTTGAGGAAACACCTCAAAGGGAAAATTGAGATGTAATTTTTTTTTCCAGACATCCAGGCTGTGATAGTAAGAACTACAGAGGGAAAAACGTTATCCCAAACAGTGGCAGACCCTGGAAGGTAAACTGATGTGGAAGTCAGTCACAGGCTTTCAGATAAAAGCTTCTTCAAATAAAGTCCAAGTAGCAAGAGAAACAAGACTACTGCAAAGTGAAAATGAGAATGAAGCAGTTTTATTAATACTGTTCAGTGAATGAGCTAGCATTTAGTAGGTTTTTAACATCTCTACCTCACATATCTCTGCAAAGAACTGTAGTTAGCAATACCGGTATTACAAGTTAGTAATTGTAAATATTAATTGTAATAACATCGTAATGTAATCACTGTAATGCACCTTTTAAAATCAAATATGCTAGTAGAGGAATCAGATTTTTCTTTGTTATTTCTAGTCTTAGCCAGAGGTGTGTAGAAGGGGGAGGGGATAAGGATTATTTTAATCCCCAAATCAGACATGGGTATGTGAGTGGACACTGGCATGCAGGCCAGCTAAATCTATTATTTTGAAGCAACGTATAGTAGCTCCAAGTGTGGGCAATGATAAATAACATTGACCTAAAACATGCCTTCACTTATCCAGCTTTGTGGAGGTTGGGAAATAAAAGTTGATTTTCCTTTGCATCACTCTGGATATACAGGTCGTTACATGATTTAATATACTTAGAAGTGAGATGCCCATTCTCTTAGTCACTTTTTTCCCTTTGTCTTACACATTGTCACAATAGCCTAGAATAAATTTAAATAAACATATAAATGACATTAAAAACAGAACATAAAAATAGTATTTACATTTACTGAGCACTTCCCCAAAGATATGAACCACAGCTGTTGGGAATAAACAAGTGTCTTCCTTACTCTGTCCTTTTTACAACTGTTCTTTGAATTGGGGATTCAAAACTGAAATAACACAGCGTTTGGAGACAGTCTCAGAGAAATGAGAGCTTCACTGGATGCTGACACAGGCTTAGCATTTGTTTGCCTCGTTTTGATTTTTTTTGTGTTGTGTGGGGTTTTTTCCTTTTCTTCTTTATTTTTTCTCTTCTATAGCAACTTTTAGGTTGTGCTTGAAAGATGTTGGTAGTTCAGACAAAGAGGAAGCTTTTCTTTCAAAGACTTGCAGTTCAGCCCCTTCAATAGAAAGGAGTTATTTTCAGAAATTTTTTTTTTTTTTTTTTTAATAATTAGCAATGAGCAAGGCTTTTAGAAAATAGGGCTGATGTAGCCACTATGTAAGTAATAATATAATGAAATAAAAAGTCTCTCCGCAACCACCCCTCCTATGTTATGTGGTAGTAGTAAGTGGCGTTTCTTTTCTTCGGTGCATGTCCAGGTCAGATTCTTTTCCCCTCAGTGATTGTGATAGAGAGTTTTTCTTCCAACTGTTACACAACATTGTGGTCCCCAAAAATTCAGCAAGGAAAGCTCAGCTGTTATGAGACGTGCAAATAACATACTGGTTTTCCTTCTTTTGTTTTGTTTTGTTTTGTTTTGTTTTGTTTTGTTTTGTTTATGGAGATGCCAGATGACATATCCAAATAAGCACTTGAAATATGCTTGGTAAAAGTTTATTAATAGATGCCATTACTACAAGTCCTCATGTGTGTCCCTTTGAAAAACAGTGGTCATTTATTAAAGACTAGAGGCAGAACATTTTCTTGATAATAAAGCACATCAAGACTTGTTTCTATTCATATTGGCCCATGAATACCTCATGTGCTAATTTAGGGTTTAGAGATATTTAGTCATACAAGCCCTCCAGTATGAAATAGGCATGTACCTTATTATTATCATTTAAACACTGGCATTTTATATTTAGAATATATGTATGAAGCATACTTGTCCTCTTCATAAAATTAAAAACATCTGCTATGGCTTTTCAGTTAAAATGTTGTGGACTTGAAAGTCTGGTGATAGGTCAGTCTGCCATTTTGAATGGCAATTAAGCTGACAGTGCACCTTGTACCAGTGAGACCGTAAAAACAAACAAAAAAGGCAGATGGTTCATTTAGTTTAGTAATTGTAATTTGTTGTTCATTAAAAGCAATTCCCACACAGGCACTCTCTATGCAGATGGAGTATATGGAGAATTTTATTCTGCCAACCTGTTGTAATAATTATTTTTGTTAGTGTAATTTGCACTGGCATTGGATAGGCAGTTGATTAGAGCAGTATGGTTTCATCAGAATTAAAATTAATTATAAATTTTCCTGCTTTCATTAGTGTGCTTTTATAACTATCATGACCAAGCAGCAGGGGTTGGTTCTGAAATACCGAAAATCACAGCAGCATTTGTTGTGTGGAGTTTTTTTTTTGTTGAGATGACTGAACCTTTTAATAAGGTTTTTGTTTGGTCGAGGTTTTTTTTTACCTACAGAAGATGAAAATTAGTGGCAGAACTGTTAGGATAATTTTAAAATATGCTTTTAATGGAGGAATGTGCAGAGTTTAGTTACTAAGCTTGAGATGTTTTTTCAGTTTTCTTATATGTAGTGGTATCATTGTAGCTCCAGACATTCTGATAAGTAGAGTGAAGCCTTATGACCAGTAATAGAAATGCCTTTACGGATAAAAACCCTTATTTGCTAATAGGTTTTTATTGGGATTTTGCCTTCCCTTTAGAATATAAAATTATGTTAAATAAACTTCAAAAGAAGGAAAGTAGTGCCCTCTTCATGATTATAATTACAGAGCTGCTAAATTGATAATCATGATAAAATAGTTCTATTCTAGATGGCTCAAATTGCAAAGAAATTCTTCAAAAATAAATATTAGAACATTTTGGTACAGACACAGACAGACAATTCTCATGGCAAATCTGAAGGGCTGAGTGCAGCATAGATATTTTACCTCAATACATGGTGTAGCACTTCTATCAACCTGCAATATTAGGAAGTAGATAAATACTGAATGTAAAATACAGAATGCAATCCTATGAGCTTCAGTTTGCTTTTAGTCTTTTATATGTTGGTATTTTTGGTGGTTCATCTGTGAGGGTTTTTTTCTCCATTGCAATTTAGTATTGGTAAGGCAGCAGAGCAGGCAGTGAGGGTTGATGTCCTTGTCCTGTTCAAGTCAGGGGCAACTCCATCATTAATTTTAGTTGCTCCATGTAGTCTATGGAAAAAGCTAATATTTTAGAGAAACAGATGAATAGAGTATAATCAGTACTGGTTTACAGCTTTTTTTCTTCTAGAGAGTAGGTTTATTTTATGTTAGAATTCTGCTTTTTCTGAGGTACAGTATCCTCTGGGGTGTAATTCCCCTTAGAGTTCCCTTAGAGTGTGAGTCAGGGCATGCTTGACCTACTAATTTTCATTAATACATTTTTCTCTCAGAATCGCAAATTTATAGAATTATCTATATCTAGGAATCAGGCTGGGAAAAGTAGAGAAACTCTTCTGGTTCGTAACTTGACTCTTGTTTCTGCAAAATATGAACAAGACAGTGTTTATTGTAGTCAGAAAAATAGTTGGCATGATTGTGCGTAAGTGAAGAATCTCTGGATTGTCTCAAAGTGTTAGCTGCCCATTTGCAGACAAGCAAGCTTTTAGTGTGCAATTTAGGTCAATGGATAGATGGGAGAAGATGTGTTTAGGCGACAGATTTTAAATCACCATAATATAAATATGCTTCCCGTTTCATCCGGAATTTGCTTTCTTTCAAGGTAATTTAGTGGAGCAGACATGCACTTATGCCTGTCTTTGTAATTTTAGGGATTAGGATAGTGAGGATTAAATGCTGACCCTTAATCTTCAATATCAACTTTAAGAGCGAAATATAATATGCAAATGGAATACCTTCATTTTGTGTTTATATATTTTAATCTCTGTAATTTAGTTTTAAGAAGATGGAAACTCATCTTTGCCTTATTTATTTTGAATCCCAAAGCAAGATGCCATTAAAATCTTTATCCCTGTATCTTAGAGGATAAATGTTTATCCTTTAGGGATTAAAATATAATTTTTTAAAAAAATGAGTTTAACCTAACACTCTTACATCAGTCCAAGAGTTCTGTGTGTCTGATTTAAATGTATCCTTGAGTGTCACGTCAAACATTGATAATGGGGAAAAAAATCATTGAATGTTTATTTTCAAAAATCAGTGAATGGAGTTTGCATTAACACAAATCAGTTGGTTACTGCACCACAGATCAGTTTTGACCTCTTCCATTCTAAGCTTTTCCTGAAAATTCTGGATATATTCACAGTTCAGAACTTGAAGAGAGAGAGAGAGAGTATTTATAAAGATTAAATATTCTGCAATTATAAACAAGTAGGATATTTCAACCACTACAGATGATTGATGCAGTATGAAGGAATCAGACCAAAATGAAAGATGAAATATGAAAAACTTGCAAAAACTGGATTTGTGAAACAGTCTTCTTTTGGTATTAATATTAGCAATGTAAAATGTAATTAAAATACTTGACCCAATTAGATTTATCTTGGATGACCATATAGATGTGATTTAAAAAAAAAAGTTTATTTTGACATCACCATTCCTAAAACATTTTTCAATCAGGCTGTCTTATTGATTGCTTTATTATCTGCACGTCCCCTTTCTCTGCTTTTGCTGATTTTAACCAAGATGACACTTTGAAGGTCTCGAATAATTTTCAGCTAATTTGAGATTTCTTTGCACTGAGGATTTAGAACACTCTAGTATGAGCTGTATTTTAAAAGTCTGTATCATTAAATGCTAAATGAATAATAGCAATGCACCGCATTCCTGCCCAGTGAGTCATCATCCAAGGATCCTATTCTGACAAGAATAGTCTTAGAAAGAATACTTTCTTCTGTGATGAATCTTTCATGTATTTTGATGTCCTTTGGAGAGTAAGGTGCTACCCAAACTGATACAGTTGTCAGAACATGGATCAGTGAGGATATTGTGAGAGCTGGAACACAGCCTGAGCAATGTAAAGATAAATAAAAATCCTACATACCAACTTTGCTTCTGTTACGGCCTTAGAAGTTACATTGGATTGCTGCACTTGGTTTGCCAGGAATCACCTAAAACTTCTAACTGTTGTTTACAGATGAATTCCCTTGAGAAATATTCAGGAAGCAAATGACTCTGTTCATAGTTCTGTCTCTCTGTCTTTGGGATACTTTCTGGCCCTGAAGTGGCTCAGAGGAAAATTTTAAAAATGGGCCTTTTACCTTAAGGATAGAAGCTTGCTATCATGTCTCTCTCTTCCTTAGACTTCATAAGTGTGAGAAGCTGATTTGTATCCTTATAATTCTGTAACGCTTCTGTAAAAGCCAGAAACTATCTGGATTTTACAATAAATTTCATGTTTTAATAATTTCCCCAATTGTGTTGAATGGGAAAGACCATTCCACAGAGTAAAAGTAGTTTCATCTTCATTATTGCCCAATAGAGACCTAAAAATTGCTGAGAGATTTAGTCCTGCTGTACTGATCTGCACCTGAAAGATTTTGAAAATACTCAGCAAGAAAGGTCAGAAAAAAGAGATATTACATGCTATCCTATTGTCAAAGGTAGCCAAGAGGCATATTTAGTATTTGAAGGCTCATTACAAATGGTAACTTTGCATATCAGTAAGTTGTCTTGGCAATTTGTATTTATGCTAGACTTACTAGCATTTTCAACAGGCATCAGAATATCCAATAGTGGACAGTTAGTCCCTCCATCAAGGATCATATTATACTTTCTAAAAGTTTGTCTGTGTTAATGGAGTATATCTAGAGGATCACACACTGTTACAGATGACATACCTGGAGGTGGATTTTTCTTGATGTTTTCTGCTAATTTCATGTTATATTAGGCTTAAGATGACAGCAGCACTGTCCTCCTATGCAAAAAGAGAATCTATTTTAACTGTGTGTTGGTGTTGATTGCTCAACATGGTTTTTGTGATGTTTCAGTCAAATATTTCATCTGAGTGTCAGGGACATTCTTTATATATTTCAATGGTGTTAGCTCAAATTAAAGTGATATGTACTGGGGTAAATAAGTGAGCTGTCTAATATATGGATATATGGGTACCACAAGTTATTTGGGAATTCAAATGTACCTAACAGACCTACAGTTGTTAAAAAGTAGTTGTGTTTTATGGAATAATCAGTAACAGTCATTAGAAAGTAGAAGGTTGCAATTTTGCAGAGTATTCAAAATAAAGGTAACTGCCAGTATAACGTGCTGTTCTGAGTTTCTAATCTGAAAATACTTTTGTTAAAGGAAAAATAAGATGTTTTTCCTTATTCCATCCTTCTAGTATTTTATGCCCCAATGGTTGGAACTAAAAAACATTTTGTAAAATTGCATAAAACAAAATGATGAAGTAGGTTCTGCAGATTTCTCAGCCCATTTTCTGTGGGAGTCTGGCTGATACCATGAAGGTGTTGATACCTCACAGAGACCAGAGAAAATTTTTGTTACAGCAGCTGGACATTGTGGTCGAGGGACTTCCACTGACTCCAGCTCATGATGCTCAGAGTTAAAAAACTTTCATAGAACCTGCTGTTAGACACAGTCAGGAGGGAGAGGCAGAAACTGAGACAGCATGTAGATATCAATATTTTAGTTAATGGCTTTGATGAGAACATGTTAGCTAGTACATTTTAAACATGACACAACCAAACAATATAGACTTTTACATTAGAACCTGATCAAGTTAAAACCTAAGCTTTCTCTGAAGGTTTAACTCAACCTAGCTGAGTTAAAGGCTTTTAAGTTGTGTCAGGAAACATATTTTGACATGTTAGAAATCCTCATCTAAAGAAATTTTTAAAGATTCACATGGATAGGAACTAGTAGCAGCTGTAATGTCAAGTGCATAAGTGCTATCTACAGGAAAATTTGCTAAATAAGTGGGCAGCTGCTTTCAGCATTAGCTGCCATTTTTCAGTGGTCTTTACAAGTGGCTGTAAGTAGAAACATTACTGTAGCCCTTGAGGGAAGTGCACAAGAGATGCTCATTTGAGGGCATTAGGACTGATTGTACAGTAGGTCCCTCAGATGGGACCCAGCTGGGTGATGGAGCCAAGCTCTGCAGCAAACCCTGGTGCTGTTACAGCCTGTTGATGTTTGGAGGCTTGGGCACCTGCACCTGCTGGCTTTGGCTGCTTCAGGTTGTCATAGGCATTTGTAAAGACAAATCTTTCAAAGGCAGCTCAGATTTGTCACAGATTTAGGGAAAAGCTGCATTCAGGTAACTTTTTTTTTCTGGAGGAAGAGAAGAAACAGCGGTGTGAGTGCCACACAGAAGCACACACAGCTATGATGAAAAGCAGTCCGTGTTTGTGCCTGACTTGTGGATGTGCTATATCCACAAATATCCATACATTGCAAGTGGAAAAGCCTCAAAGCAGGTATGTCCATCCAGCCCCAGAATGTATCTGTGTATCTGTGTATCTGTATGCTGTGGTGAACCACTGTAATCTTGTCCTGTCTCCAGCCTTACATCATTAGCACTTATCCAAACCCCACTTTCTTCAGGCAGTAGGAGAGCTGTATGACTCACTGGCCTTATTAGAGTAATTGGAGAACTTTGTCTCCTAGCAAAATGTCCAAAGTCACTGTGACATAAAAGCTAGGGAAAGCGAGCAACAACAAAATACTTTGGCCTAATAATTTCTTCTAATCCCTTAGACACACTGATTGTTGGGATAGTCTCCATGGCACTAACCACCAAAAGTGCATGAAATATTTGTTGAGGAATAATAGCTCTTTGCAGAGTTTACTTCCAGTGCTCAAAAACTGTCCACTTAGAAACAAGCAGCAACCATTATAACCTCTGGGACCAGTCTTGCTGTAAAATCAATATTTGAAGGTAATCACTTTATACCTGATGCATGAGCCCAATTTTTACTGGCCGCCTGTTGTTAATATGGACCACTGCCTAATGGCCGTTCCAGAGGAGGATCCAGATGTCCCTTACGCTCTCCCTCCAGCCCACCATGGCTTTCATTACCAGAAAAAAATTCCTAAAAGGTGATATCTTTTACTGTTAGAAGCTGAGCAGGAGAAAGGCCATCCCCCTTGCACCTTTAGGCTAGTCAACAGATTTTAAAATCTAACACCTCTGCTCAGCAGCACAGATGCATGTGATTTCATCTGCTGGTCCACATGTAATCCTCCTTGAATATGCTTAAAGTCCTGCAAGCCTGTATCTTTTGCCATAAAATCTCAGTTATCATGCCTCTGCATGTTGCAGCAGTGGCACAGGAATTTTTTTTTTCAGCATGTTTGCTAATGGAAGGTGTGAATGGGACATTTGACTCCTGACTTAAGTGGTTGTATTCCACGTGTAGTGTTCAAATGCCAGCACAAAAGGTGTATGTGAGGAGAGGTGAAATTTACTCTCTTTTGGTGAGTTTACATTTTTAGCAACTGAATAGAAGCATTTTTTTTCAGAAGATATATGCCTTTTTTATTTATTATTATTTATTTTCTTCTCAGAGTGGAATCACTCTGGTAATGAGTCTAAATTACCCCAAAATACAAGAAGATCTTGAGGTATTTTAAGTCTACTCAAGTGCTTGCTATAAAAGACTCTGTAAGTGTACTTTGTGGTGTTTTACAGAAACATCATTGGCTGCTTGAGAAATGCTGTTTGTTTGAGGTTGTCTTGTTAGGGAGTAGGTAAAGATACAGCTAACACGGATATTGTAGATGGCTCTTTAACACTAGAAACCACTTCTGCTAAAGATGATGTTGGCCTTTCAGTCCATGATTTGGTAGAGCTAACCAGAGCTCTAATAAACCTCGAACTTCTGTTAGAGGAAACATTTTCAAGAGTGTATTCTCTCACCTTAAATTATGTTCACCTATGCTGGATATTCTTCCTCTCCTGTTTTTTAAACAATCCTTTTTGAATAATAGGTAAAGCTTGTTTGTGCAAGGATTAGATTTTCTAAGAATTCATAGTCATGATTTTTTGTCAGCTATGGAAAACAAGTAGCAATGTGTTTTGTTTTTTTAAGAAAAAAGACCTTAAATAACTTTAAAAGTTGTGGGGACAAAAGACTTCTCTTAAGATGGGGGAAGGGCAGTGCATGTGTTTAATACATAGTCCTGAGCTTTCTGTATATTTAAAGTAGATATATACCTTGCTGCTATGAATCTTTGACAAAGTGCCAAGTGTTGCATTGCCAAAGGTATAGCATTTCATTTATTTCTTTAGGCTCAATAGCGGTTACTGGTAACATGTGTTTGTAGGGTGTCAGTTCTGATGGAATTTTTTTACCTGGCCTGTTTCCAAGTAATGTTGGTATGTGTTTAAAATGCTTTAAAAATAAATCAGACTTTTGTATTTCTGCAATAGAAATTCCAGGCAGAGTGATAAAGTGGGATTCACTTGCCATCACTTTTTTTAAAATCCATTTTGTTTATGGAAAGGGACTTTAGTCTTTCTATTTCACTTTTCAGTAGGCTAAACCAATGTAATGATCAGGAATAAGTACTTAAAACAAACATCTAATATTTTAAAAGAACTTTAAATAAGAAAAAATATTTACTACTCTCAGAACATGCTTTAAATGTTGCTTCCCTTGTGTAGTTTCTTTCTCTACCAGATCCGATACTTGCATATTGCATCCCTGCAGACATGCTTCTGTGGCTCTGAAATTTTTTGGTGTGTCCTTTCTGAGGCATGGAGACCTAGTATAGCCCATCCCTTTTTATACTAAGACTTTAAGTTGGTTGCTGTGCACATCTAGGATCTCTTATGTGAGAGACATTGGACACATGCTGGATGTGTGACGGTTAAAGATGCTTATTAATACCACTCCCTGTAATTCTGTAAGGATTCCCAAGAAAAAGGAATAGGGCTGTGAAAAATTTCAGTCTGTGGGTCCTCAGGACCTTGTAGGCAGGGAGAAGCTTCTGTAAGTGGAGTTAAGACACCTGCCGGGAGCGGAGTTTCTGCCGCAGTACTTGGATGCTCTGATCTCTGCATGCTTTCCCCAGGTGACAAACTTCCCCTTCTCTTTGTGGGCATCTGCTACCCGGGACTGTTCCTCCTGTGGATGAGTATATAAATCTATCAGCCTGGTAAGGTGGCCAGCAAAAGCTTGCCAGCACTTCGTACCAGCTGTTGAAAAGAAGTTGCTTATTGCAGATGCACTGGTTTGTATACCTTGCACCTGCATTTACAAGGGTTCTGAGCACCTTCAGATGCTAGTCTCCTTTGTTTGTTCTTTGTGAAAATTTGGCCTGTACAATCTCAAGCTGAGCTTCTAAAGCTGAAAATCCCTCAAAAAAAAAAAAAAAACAAAAAAAAAACCAAACCAAAAAACCTGACTGTTTTTTTTTGAAAATAACAGGCAAAAACCATGAGATAGTGATAAGCTGGGTCAAATTTTGTGTCAGTTATTTTTAAAGCGAAGAGATATTAGAATTTGGCCTTTACTTTTTTTCTGCTGTGGAAGTTCTTGTCTTTCTTTAAGGAAAGAGGGAGTATTTTCTTGAGGATAGACTTGCTGGTTATCCAGTGCTGTGGTAGTTTGTTTTGTTTGGTTTTGCAAAGGATGTTCAAATTTAGAATTACTTTACAGTTTTATAGCATAACTCATTAAGTATTTATAAAGTGAAACAATGCTGAAAAAATAAGTATGCGATATTTGGTATTTACTGTGACTATGCAGTAGCAAATATTTACTGCTGCATTTGCTTCCAAGTTCCACTGTATATCTGGAAGCTTGATAATAACAGTTCATATTTTCTTACCAAACTGATAATGTGTTATTAATTCAGATGAAAAAAGAGGTAGCTCTACCAGATTCTTCTGTTTTGTCCCAGGTTTGAAATTTTATGAGAACCAGACTGCACATTCCTCTGCTGTTAGACAGTATTATTTTCAGAGATGCTAACCTGTTAGTGATTAGCCCAGACTAGTGTCTTGGATGCTTGTGGTATCAGAAAGCCTTTCCCTGAGGACTTTTCTGCTCCAAAGAGAATTTCCACATCTGAGCTTGAAAAAGATGGTCTGAACCTATGCATATTCCCAACTAAGGGTCAAATCCCATGAGTCAGTGGGAATTTTGTCTAAGTAAAGACTGCAGGATCTGACCCTTCAGGATTTATTTGTTTCTTGTACAGATGTTTAAGTAATTTAAAATTATGTGGCCCAATGTTCAAAGAATTAGCTGCTAACAGAATTTTTACTTCTAACCCCAGCTAAGTCACAGTCTCTGCTTCTTGGTGTCTTTGCACTTAACTCATCCTATATGGTAAATTAAGGAAAATTCAGGCTTCCAGTGAAATGATTATCAAGGAAAGTAAATTACAAATTATCACAGACTGTATGTGGCCCAAAAGGTCATTTTAGATTTATTTGTAGGAAATAGCTATCATCTTTATGATACTACTATTGGTAGTGCCAGAAGGCAATTTGTTTCCTATATTTCTTTGTTGCTCGATGCAAGATTTTGTTCAGTGGTCCTGATCATTGCTTCTGTATGTTTGATTGCTTTTACTACAAATGTATATTTTTAGGGAGCCATCTATAAACTGTTAATACGTGCTTCCTTCTGCAGCCTGTCACTTCAGCTCTTTACTTTGTCTGGATGACAGAGCAACTCTGATATTTAACATGGTCAAGTTTAATATAATGGTTGGAGAATCAGGACGTCATGTGTTTTAACACTGATCTTGTGTTTGTACATGCAAATAAAATACATATTTGTTTCTGTGTATGTGCACTAAGACGTAAGTATATGACAACACCGACTTATGCTTCATCACATGGTTACCTGATGCTGTTTTCTACTTGGTCAGTGCAGAGCATTCTACAGAAATTCAGTAGCTGCAAAGATATTAATGTTTCCTATTATGTATGCTTGTAGTATCTATGTGTCAGGCTTTTCTGCAAACATCGTGATTAAGAAAAGGCTGTAGTAAACTGTATGTACAAAATTGCTTATATTTGATTTTGGTTTTTTAGTGTTTTTATTACAAACTCATTGTTGTGCTTTATAGTCTATTTAGATAAACACCTTCAATCTGGAGCATATCTAGTACTTAAGGAAAAAACCCTACTGGCCTGGCAGCAAGCAGCACCTATGAAAGGAAGACTAGCAGGAGGTGGCCATTCAAAGGAGTCAGGCTGACCCCTATCTCTTTAGTATCCCTCAAAAACTTGGTGGCAAGAAACAAATTATTTTCTTGCTTACTAGGTCTGCAGTATCAAACCCTCTGTCTGAACTGTGTCTTTGCAGTGTGGAAATGAAACAAAAGATGAAAAGGTTGTGTGGAGAGGCCTTAAAAAGAGAAGAAAAGACAAGAGATGGTGAATTTTTCCAGAAAGCTTTATAGGAAATTTCATTTAACAGTAAAGAACCTGGCTGCTAATTAGGAGAGGGCAAAGAAAGAAGGAAAAAGAAATGTATTTTTGCTAGTTGATAGGCTTTAGTTTCTTTTCCTTACCCACCTCATTGCTTGGAGATGAAAACAATCACATTTGACACCTGTTTTTCTCTTTCCCTGTAAACTGTTGATATTTGCTACAGGCCCCATAAACCTTTTCACTGCCCTGCTGAGTGTCTTTCAAAACCAGTCATACAAAATGCCTTTCATAATCTTTCTGCAGTCACAGTGGAGGAGAGGACACAACAGCACTAAAGCCATTTGCTTCTGCTGAGGACAAGCGGAGACGGAAGCTGCGTTTCTAAACTGGGCACTGTGTAGTTTTACTTATTGATTTACAGAGCACTTATTATCATAGTAGAACATTATAATGAACATAGCTGAAGAGTGAGCGTTTGTTGAAACATGTCTGAGGCATTTTCTACATGTTGCTTGAGGGATGAATTAATTTACATGATGTTTTACTTTTAAAATAAAACAATTTATTATAGAAATCAAAATGTCAAATCTAAAGGCTCTTATCTGTGAGCTCTCGTAAGTTATTTCCTTGAAGCTTTTTTGGGTCAGGACTTTTCACATACTCCTCCCTCGAGCCTAAATTACACAAACAATAAGTAACAAGTTATTTTAAGTGTAATGGTAATTAACCATAAAAAACACAATCAAACAAACAAAACCTACTTGTTTTGATTTTAGTTGATTTTTCCCTTAAGATAAAAATGTCTCTGCTATGGATTTCTGATTCTTCATAATTTCAAGGTTTTTTAGCCTTTTTTTTTTTTTTGGTGTTTTGCCTTTCATTTTTTTAAATGGATGCTTACCTGTGTATGTCATTAGATGAGTGTCTCCCAGGCTGATTAGCCTCCTGTGTTCTTACAGTCTTTTGGCAGCAGCAGAATAGTGATTTCTGTTTGCATGCTGGTGAGGTTCTGGTGATGAGCCGTTAAATAAAATGATCTGTCCCCAGGCCAGCCGCTTGGGTCATTGCCAAACAGTAATCCAGTACAATTAAGTATCAAAGATTGAACTACTCCATTATTGCAAGAGATCTCACTGCAGGCACCTGGAAAAGCAGAGAATTCCAGAGGGAAAGAGTGATCAGGACATTTATTTTCACTGGGGTGTACTAATTTCATTGGGGTTTGTTTGAACATAGGGGATTTGGGTACCCATATATTTAAAATTGGCATTTAATTTTTCAATTTCAGCTTTATTTTCCTTCCAAAGCTGGAGTTGAGAGAAGGAAGAGATGAAAGTAAGAAATAACTGACTCAATTTCTGAGACTACTTCTGCTGTTCTTGACTTCCTTATTAAAACACAGGATTTTATGGTCCCATTGTTTTTTTTCTCTTTCACAAAACTGTTGTGTCAGTTGCTGCTGTCATACTCGTGCACACATTTAAGCATTTAGTAGTGGCAACAAAGCCAGAAATTAGACAAATTATTAGCAAATTGTTTTCATTGTTTGCTTTGCAATTCAGGGCTAGGAATGCTGTTTTTTTGTTCTGCTACTGGCCTTGCTTTTTTCCAAAGAGCACTGAATTTTGATGGGTGGAATTTTACTAGCCGTTTCTAGCCATAACGTTGTAAAACACACCAAATCTAAAGCAACATCTTTTTAAAGTTCTGTAAATAGAGGAAATGGGCAAACATGTCAGGTATTTGCATATTTTGCAGCCAACCAGAGCTAATCAGATAGAAAATTACACCTAATGAACATAAAGGAGTGCTTAAAATCTTCTTAATATATAATAACTGAAGAAAATCCTACCTTTTATTACTTTGAGCTAGTCTGATTTTCTAGGTGCTTTAAGGTGTCCAGTGTGAAAGGGAGGAATTTGGCCTATTTCTCCCCTTCCGAAAATTAATTGTAAAACCCTATAAAATCACAAGAGTTTCCATGCTTATGATACTTGAGAAAGTCAGAGGATATATTCATGATAAATAGGTGTTAGCACAGTCTTCTGAAGACATAGATAATATACAGGTTGCACTGATGGAGAAACTGAGTCACAGGATTGTCAAATCATTTATGTTTTCCAGCTCAATCAGAATTGAAAATAGCAATCAGATATTCCCAGTCATATTTTCCAGCTGTGACTTTCCTCTCTAAAAGGCACTAAACTATAGCTTTGAGAAATATGAAAATATATGGGATAAGGAGAAGTTGGTGTAGTTTCACCAGGGGCTGCTCAAAGATCTGTTGAAGCCAGATCTCTCCCAGGGCAAAAATGAAAGATGGAAACAACCAGGAAAATTAAAACTCTTTTAAGACTTGGAAAAGTTAAAAGAAATACAAAAGCAGAATAAGTTAATACTAGCCAAAGGAGCCAGGGGAAATAATAATAGCATTTTAAATATATTGGAAAAAAAGAAATAATGGAATGAAAAACAAGCTCAATAATAAATGAAGGGGGTGACAAAATGAAAGCTGGTTCTGAAATGGCTGATGCACTGAGCTACTTTCAAAATCAATCTCTGACAAGAAAAAGAAAAGGAGTAAGGACATAATAGCTCAAGTAATTAAGACCTTTTCAAAACAGTTGTTGATAAAAAAAAAGAGTAAGGCAATACTTAGAAAAAAATGGAATAAAGTAAATCAGCAGGTCTGGATGATAAACATGGTATGGTCTTAAGAGACATAGATAATGAATTTACATAATCACTAGTAATTATTTCTGAAAAGCAAAGTACAATTGAGGAATTATCATAAGATTGGGAAAAAGCAAATCTAATACCAATCTTTAATAAAAGAAAAAAAAAAAGAGTAATTCTGGTAATTACCATAGGGCTGCCTGTTGTTTAAAAAGCCTAGCAGTGTGATGGGAACTTCACTGAATCTTCAGGAAACAGTCTTTACTGCAAAATAATTTAATTTTCAACTTGATATGCCTCTGTCAAAGATGACCTAAAAGTAGAGAGGTTAGAAGGATGAAAAGAGTATGAATACAGGGTTGGGTTTTTTTTTTCTTTTGCTTCATTCTCTATGTGTATATATCTTCATGATTGCATAAAGATTTGTGGTCTATCTGAAGTAATAACAATGATTAAGATGTAAGATAACAAATAATATTGCTCTGACACTGAAGGTTTTACTCCACGGTTTCTCTTGTCTCCGCTTGCTTAGCCCAAAGGCATTTCAGGAGGCCAGGAATAATCAGGCAGATGCTACTTGCCTCTTCCCTGCTGCCTGGACCCTCTTGTGGAGATGGGAAGATGGAGCTGTTCTTCCAAGGGTTCTTGGCCATTGCTCGTTCCTGAGCGCACACACAGTATGGAAACAAAAGTGAACATGAAGATAGATAACAGAAGTGGTCTTCTGGGCTTGCTTCCCCACAGACTTCCTGGGTGGATAGTCTCAGTCTCTCTCTTCTCCTAGTCCCTGATCTCAAGAAGGTGTACCCAGGGTCTTCTGAGGTTTCAGGAAGAAGGAGAGGCCATGCCATCTAGTGGAACTCCCTCCACTCTTTCCAGCTCTTTGAGAAATGTGGAGAACATGGTTGCTTGAGGTCCAAGTGAATCTTGGGCCAACCACTTCCTGAGGAAACACAGGAATGCAGTTTCCGGAGAATATGATGTACTGAGGGGAGTAAATGAGTTTAAGTCCAGAAAGTCAGGCAAAAATACTTGGAAACTATGATTTAATGAAAAAAAATAATTTGGAGGAAACAGCCTCACAGATCTTTGCTTAAATGAAGGGATAGATGCCGAATTTTGGAAAAGGTTTAGGGCAGTTGAAATGATCATGAGTGTGCCCATATTGCCATGTCAAATTGTCATTTGGTTGCAGGAGTTCAAGTTGTATTTTGGGGATGGAGTAAGGCGTCTAGATGCCTTCTGCAGTTGTGAGTGGCATACTTAATTCATTGATCGTGTGATTAAGGAAGAGGACGTAAACAGACCATTTATTAAATCTGCAGGTTGTACTAAAACTGGAAGGTGTTTTCAACACCAGCGAGGACAGAGTGCAGAGATATTAAAAGTGAGGACAGGTTAGAAATATGGAGAGGAAATCACAAAATGGGATTCAACCTGGCAAATAGAATCTGATACAACTGCTGAAATAATAATGCAAAACAGGTATTCAGCAGGAGAAAGATGCTTGTAAAAAATTGATGTTGAAAAAAAAGGCAGGGGTTATAGCAGGCAGCAAATTTGGTACGAGTTTGCAATATGATAGAAGAAGCAACTGCCCCCCCTCCACTCCTCAACAGTTTTGTTCTTGCTTGCATCATGTTATAGACTAGAAATGGGATAGACCCCCTTTCTACTGACTATGATAAGATATAATACTGCTCAGAGCTTTAGGCATGTCATAAAACAATAATAGATATGAATAGGTATAATAATTGAAAGCTCTCTCATAGTGAAATGAGACTGGACAATGAATTTTGAAGCATATAATAGGAAGTCATTCTGCACGGATGGATGAACGCTGCTGTCTTTTTCAGCTTTAATTTTCATGTTTCCATATAAGGTGAGTAAAATGAACAGTAGTTATTTTTTAACCAAGTATCTTTGCACACCAAACATGTTAATTTCATTTTTTTCTGGGTCAGGTGTTTCATTAACCATGACATCGTGGCATTAAATTAACCATAATAAACTGCCCTGAGCCCAAGTGGTTTAGTTCATTGCAAGGTGATCTGTATATTAGGATGTGTTAGTTTTCTTTTCTGATTTAGTAAATGAAAGAAGTCTAACCAGAAGAAATGACCATTTTAAAACACACTTATCCTTACCTGTATGCTTGGATTTCTGGACATTTGCAGGCTGAGTACTTTTCAGCCATTCAATCAAAGCTCACATTATAAGTGTGTAAATCCATCGATCGATCGATCGATCTATCTATCTATCTTTATACTAATTTTTATACCCCACTTTAAAGTAGTTGATTAATGAAACTTGGTAACTTACTCTGCAATTTGTATAGGTGACTTCACTTACCCTTTTACCTAAGTCTGTTTCTGTGGAAGAGTGCTGTCTTTGTCAGAAGCAGAAATACAGGAAATACTGTCTTTTGGAACAGTGACTCCTGAAATCAGGTGCAAAAGGACGAAACAGTAGCTGAGTCCTTCTATAAGTATATCCATTGCCCCAGGCATATGTGGGTGCTGCAGCCCTTTTGATTTTTATCCAGCTGTTTTTCTCTGCTTTTGGTGATTCCAGAAAGTCAACCAAGTCCTAGTTGCCCCGGCCTTTTCGAAAATGGTCTATTTCTTATATCCAAATGCATGTTTATTACCTAGACTTAGTACAAACAGGCTGCTAGAGAACCATATCTCACCTGTATACTTCACAGAACAGGAAATATGTGGACATTATCCATTATAATTTTTCATGCCGCACCAACTACTGCAGAATATAAGTACTTGTATTGACATATTGATAAGGAAAAAGAAAGGAGAAATTTGTATTTCAGTAATGTTTCTAACATAGAAGGAACCAACAGAGATTTTTAGTTACTAATGCCGTTGAAAATTCATTTTTATTAAAATGAAAGGATCTACTGCTCTCTCTTTTACTTTATAAAATCTCTTTTTGTCTCTTACTATCAGCACAGAAATATACTTATTTGTTGACCTTCAGCAAAGCTGTCAATACAGGTAAATGCTGTCTCTAATACTGATCATTTTTCTACTGGTAGGTGAACCTGTCTAAACGTCTTATAAGTTGTTTCTTGATAAAGAACAGAAATGGAATTTCATAATGAAATAAATGTTTCATTTAAGAGATTCTACTAATCTACTGGTACTTTACCAG
The DNA here is from genome assembly GCA_013397315.1 of Donacobius atricapilla. Taxonomy (NCBI): domain Eukaryota; kingdom Metazoa; phylum Chordata; class Aves; order Passeriformes; family Mimidae; genus Donacobius; species Donacobius atricapilla. The sequence goes on along the minus strand of WBMY01005406.1, from coordinate 194,886 downwards.
GTTTGGGGGCTCTTTTTTCACCCTTACTTAGATATATTAGCAATGCACTTTTTAAGACAAAGACTCTTCTGGTCAAGTAACCTGGTTATATTTTTATATTAGGTTATTTTAGCTTAAATAAGCTAAAATCATGCAAAGGACCAAAATTGCAAGGGAATAATCCAGTATGCTCAAGCAATATTAAATAAAGCAGTAGTTGCTTGTTTTCTCTAACAATCAAATTGATAGTTATAAATAAAGGACTAAGCTCACAGTGAAAAGTATAAGTTCAGATGAATATTCAGAAACAACGTACAAACTCTTCTTCTTTTTCAGCAGTACTTGTGCTACATTTGTGTTCATAAATTTGCAGAATTTGAGTCTCTACCTCCTCGGTTGAATACGCATCTTAATACCTTGTTAAATCAGCTTGTTAAAACAGCTTTTGATGTACTGTGTTCATGTAAAGGTTTCCAATTTTTAAAATATATATGCTGGTGCACACACACAGCATTTAAGACCAGAACTAGGCTATTAAATTTTCTTATTTCTCATCACAGCTAAAAAGGGTTGGAATTTCAGTTAGCTGTAGAATAAAAAAAGTAAGCCTCTTAAACAGGCTTTTTGACAGTGGCAGCCTCAAAGGTCTTTTCTTATCAGCGTATTTATTTCTGTGTGTATCTATTTAAAGAGAGAGATGGATTTTAAAGACATTGTTCAACTACAGAAGAAGAAAAAAAGTAGACTGGAGTTCCAAAAAGGCTGGGTCAAGTCCTTACTAAAGGAGAGAGAAAAGAGCCCAAGTTCTAGTGTCCATTCACAGTGTTGTAGGTGCAGGTACTGTCACTGCACTGGGGGTAGATTCAGCCTGGATAACATAAGGGTGGGAGAGCAGGTCCCTGGGGTTAGGTTCTTCCAGTGTTCCATTTCAAGAGCACTTCATCAGCAAGTTGCAGGTCTACACTAGCAGAGCTGGTGACAGTGGGATTGTGTGCGGAAAGAAAAGACTCAGAGATATGATGACAGCTGTGTATCTGTATATAGATTCATCCTGCAGAGATAAGTGGCTAGAAACTTTTTAGTGCTAGAGATGATTTTAACTAAGGTGAAAAAAAATGAAAACAGTAACAAAGATCAATGCAGTTCTGTGTCATTTCGTTCGGGGGGAAAAAAGCGACAAATAGAGAAGATGGCTATTTTATAAAAAGGTTCAACGCAGTTTTGTAATCTCCCTGTAGAACCACTCTTAATATTTTTTTAAATAAGTATCTGCTGCAATATCCGTGGGATTGCCACTTTGGACGTTGGATTTAGGAAAACAGAGGTAACAAACAGAAACATAGTGCACAGCAAAGCAGTTTCTTTATCAGCAGATTTCCTCAGTTCCAGGTCTTAACTTCCTAGAGCTGGTTCACGTTCTTGGCAATATTTCCAGTTTTCTAATAGTTTCTGTCTCACTTCTGCCATTTTATGCAAAGTACAGTAAATGGGTGGGAAAGTAAGTAAGTATTCAAGGGAGGATCAAAATAATTTATACTACACCACAGACATTTCAAGTCTTGCAGTCTCTGAGCAACCACTTGCTGAGTTGAGTAGCTCAGAATGGTAAAGTATAGCCTATAAATCAGAAATCCAAGTCAGAGTTTCTGAAAAAACATTATTTTGCCAATGTTTTTATTAAAAACAGTAAAAAAATATGTAGTTTGACATAGGCCTTTTGCAGGCTTCAAGGAATTTGAGCATTTTGATAAAACAAATTTTATATAAATGAACAAGCAGTGTACTTAGAAATACATATCAAGCTATCTAATAATGATAATGATATTTATGCAAAATACTTTGGCTAAACTCAAGATTTTACCAAGCGTGTGAAGCCATGTGACTATCAAACTCTGGTGTATTTTAGAGGAATATCTGTTGATTGTGTATATATACAAAATTAGTGGCCACCAGAGGGAAAGAATGGATAAACTTGGAACCCCAAATCTTCCCTTTATTTATGGAATCAATGGAAGAATGTTGCTGTATAAAACTGTATTTCACACTGAGCCTCAAGGCCATTATCTCTAGGAAGGAGGGAGACAGTGTGTTCCCCCTATCTCAAACTCCGATGAAGCAGCAAAGTAGCACCAGTTATGGTGTTGGCTTTTTTTATTATGTGAATGCATCTGGTAGAAATGACACCTACAGATTAGCCTTTACTTGGGCCAGTGAATAATTGTTACAGGGTAGCAATTTCAGCTTGTTTTTCTAGACTTCTAATTTTTTTGATAAGTGGCACCTAGCAATAAAGTTTTTACTATTGCAGATCTAATGCAGATACCATGTCCTTTGATTTGAATACTGCCTTGTTCAGAGGTATTTGACTGATAAAAACCATTAACTTTAACCCCAGAACTGCAAGACAGCAAGGAAATTATGCTTATTTTGCTTAGTTTTATGCAGCATGGCTGGTGTCTGCTAATAACTGGCCATCCAGCAAAAAGCATATAAGAGGATGTGTACTAAATGATAAAATCAGGAATGTGATTCAAGTATCATTTTGGGTGGAAAATCTAGAAATTTAAAATGCTTTGTGCTTCTAACAGTAATGCTGCTTTCATTACTACTGTACCTCAAATCAGCACAGAGAAAAGCTTCTGAAGTTACGATTACCTATAGGACTTGTAAACCAGATTGATGGAAGTAATTGGTAAACTGCTTAATCAAGCCTTGCTTGGAGGTGAATAAGGACTGCAGGATAGAAAATGTAGACTGCGTAAGTAACCCAACAAGTCAGTAGAGTTCTTTTTTCTGAAAGAAACAAAGATAGCAGTAATTAATGACCCTGACTCTGTGCCAAAAAAGCTTTCTTCTGACAACTCCAACTTAATTAAAACTTAAGACATTTCAATGGCCTCAGAAAGCCCCTGATGGGGTGAACTCTTGCAAACTCGTGAGAAAATTTTGTAAATTAAAGGAAAAGATGTGTGTTACCACTGGTGCCATGACTCTAATCCCTGGCAGTCAAAGAATCTATTTAGCCAAAGCCTTTTCTTTTAACTGGCTCACACCTGCAGGCTTACTGGCACTTCCTCTGTACCAGAGAAGGCAGTTTTTGTGTTTTACGGAAGATCAGATAATAGGAGTCTTGCTGTTACTTTTGTTTTTGTGCATTGTTCATTAGGCTGTGAGTGTTGCAGGCGCACTTGATATGCTTGGCTAGTTTGCGGGGGGAGAGCAGTGCCTGAATGCTTTAGGTGGTGCAACATTAGTGGGGATGGGCTGGCAAAAAAACAAGTTTATTGCAAAAGTGCTTCAAATTAAAACTCACAGCTGATGAGACAAGCTGAATGGCAGAGCCTGCTGTTTTTCACAAGTCTGAGTTACAAGGAACAATATTCTGCCCTGGACAGTGCTAGATTTAAACAAAATGAAATGTGGTTTTCAGATTCTCCTTGCTCCTTTATATTAATGTAATTTTTATTCACTATGG
>WBMY01005406.1:151432-186432 GCA_013397315.1 Donacobius atricapilla | reverse complement strand
ATTTCTCCACTTCTCTTTTGTAAGGAAGACTCCCTGTGATTTTCAGCCCTTTGTGTAGAGATGGAAGCAGCCATTTCTAGTTCAGTAAGATTGTTTACAAGATTCTGATAGAAATCCTGTCCTGTGACCTCATCCTTCAGGGTGTTCAGTAGCCCAGGCTGGGCTTGAGCCCTTCCACCCCTGCTGTTTTCAGGTAGGAAGGCACTGATCTGGGGGAGAGCACATCAAGGCAGTTACTCTGCCAGTAATTTCAGAATAGATTTCCATCCTTTTCAGTGGAATTTCTAAACTCCAGGTATTTATTTCAGAGTTGTTTGTGGTTGTGCAAGGATGTGAGCATGTGGATGTGCAACACAGTTAACAATGACTTTATTTAGCAAACAAGTTCTAAAACTTTTAACTTCATTTTCTTTCTGTGATTAACTAATTTGATTTTCTTTGGCCCTTGGCCCTGTCAAGGATTAAGTGGGGAGACTTTTGAACTACTAATTTTTGATCACTATGAAAAATACGCCTAGAACAGAACCATTTCAGTTGGCATTAACTATAAACAAATTTCCAGTGGTATTTGAATGTGTGACCATAAAATATTTCTGCTGGCATTTCCTTACTAGTTAGCAGCTGTTACCACAGTCTGTAAACATCTATTAAGGAAGACATTTTTAAATATAGATTAATAGAAATGAGCTAGAAGATGATAGGCAAAAAGGGCTCTATGATACAGCTGCCTTTTGTACTTAATTCAGAGAGTGTATAAACAAACCAAATTTCAGGATGAATTTTAGACTTCAGCTGGAGTCTATAACTTACATTGAATGTAGCTTAACACGTTTAATTTCAGACATAACTAACACTAATCAGATGGGGATTTTTGAAAACAATTTATTCCATTTTGATGGAATTTCCATTTTACTAGCTGTAATCTCAAATACGTAAATGGTAGCCAAAGCTGGATGTGATGTTTCAGCTAAGAATTTTTTTTGCCCGTTGTTTCTTCTAGCATCTTCTTGCCAAATCTTCTGGAGTGCTTGTAATTTCCTCCGTACAGAGCCCAACAGGCTCATCAGCAGCAGAAGGTAAACATAATAGATGTGAGGAATTTCTGGAGATTTATGAGGTTTAGCTTTCTGAAACATACACTGTGTCTGGCAATCCTAGGATGTGGCCACATGTGGACTCTGCGAATTGAAAATGTTTTAAATGGGGCATCATCTAGCCCCCTGTTAGAAATAAAATTTAGGAACAAAAGATGCATTCTGCTATAGCACTTAAGTGTCATTTCTGCCCTGCAACAGTGTGTTTTAGTTCAGAAGAATAATCATCAGGGAGGTTAAGCTTTTGTTAAAATGTCTACGAAATTTGACAAACAGATTAATATCCCTGTTATTGAATAAATTAAACTTACTACGTACAGTCACCCATATCTTTCCAGTGAAAGATCATAGTACAGCAACCTAGGAACATGAAGCTACTCTGTACTAAGGAGATTGGCATTATTGGGATTTAGTATCAAAAGCTTCAGAGCAAAATATATAAAAGTACAAGCCTCATAACTGTACCTATTATTATAAACATTAATTTATTAAATTTTGCCATCTGTTCATGAAAATGTAATTGAAAAATTGCACTCCTACATTAGTTTATTGAGCTGATAAAAGAAGATTCATTAACAAAGACAGAAATATGCCATCCTAATGATCACAATAATATCACTGCCTGTTAAAGTGTTCTTTTAACCTTTTTCAGTGGGCTTCACTGATACTAATTAATCAGCTTGGATGCTGTCAACATCTCAAGCACTAGAAGGATAGTTCCGTTCTGTTCCAGTCATTTCTCTGCGTCTCTTTCTTTCATATGTTTAGCTAGAAGAGTCTAGAAGAGCATTAGCAGAACAGTAGAGAGAGGCCTCTTCTTCCTGCCCATTGTTTAACTGTAGAGTTGCCTGATGGAAGAGCTCGTGCCCATAAGCCTAGGTTTTTCATGGCCTGTTTCATCCCTGTTCACAAGGACTTGAATAAATCAAAGATGGGATCATTTGGAGGTAAATATTGTCAAGAACATCACTTTAACCCTCATCATTTTCCACAGTACGCTAAAACAGAGGGGAAAGGTAGCCTTTAGTGAGAAGGATGGTTAAACAAAAGCTTCTGAGAGTTCTGAGATGAATGACACTTGAAATGTTGCTCCTTTTTTGCATTTAAAATGTAAAAACTTTGCATGGCTGCCTCATGCTTTTATATCTGCCGAGTAATAATGCTCTGGGATGCCTCCAACTGTAGCAACCTAATTAATAAGATTGAAATGATAAACATTTACATATCAGTTTTTGGCCAGTGGATGCTGGTTACAAAAGTTTTTGTGTATTGATTTCTTAGCATTTTTCCCTTTTCACTGTGGGTACAGTGGATCTGGGAGAATGAACATTTTTATCTCCCACCATTCATATGCATGCTTATAAAGTGCATGGCACCTTAAAAACATTGCCAGTATTTTTTTTAGCTTCATTTGGAAGATAATATATTTCAAAGACAAGAGCATAAAATAGCTAGATATCATTGGAAAACAACATTTAATTATTAATGAAACCAAGACATTGGCTTTGAATGAGAAGCAACTGCTCATTTACTGGAGATTTTACAGCAAAGGTAAATAATGAAATCTCCTTCCTAAGCTAACCTACATAGTGGTTTTGACTTAAAGGTTTTTTAACATGTAAAATACAAATAAACATTTTAACTCTTCTGCAAAATAGGAAAATAGTCTTGTGTTCGTGCAGGTTTTGTGTGCATTTGTCAGAAGCAGCTATTGTGGAAGTGGGATTACTGCCTGACAATTTCATCACGTCTGTGAAGGTAGTGTTTAGGAGGTGAAGTAATACAATGATGCTAATCCAGCTTTTTATAATCAGCCTCCTATGTATATAATATTTATGTTATTGTCTGCCCAGGGTTTTCTTTTCCTAGAAGCATTCCTTATCTGCTAGAATTCTTGTTTGACAAATGAGATTGGATTACCAAATCACAGCTGTATACACTGGTTGATGTATTGCTGTAGGATTGATAATTCAGAAAAGCAATGTAGTATTTGGGGGTTAATTTTCTTTTCTTAGACACAAGAATCTACTGCTGCTTGCTAGATATTTTCTTCATTTTTGTTATCTAAATTTTACCAGGTTTAGACTAGTTATTGACTCAGTTAATGTAAAAAATGTTGATATGCTGTCAATATTAATGTAGACGTCAGACCAACACTAGTCCCTAATGTATGTAAGGGCAAGTATTTTTTACCTTGATACAGAAAGGCAGTCATGTGTGAGATTTAATATACATCCTAATCTATCTTGTCATTGGACTAGCCATGGGTGATGTGCTAATGTATGGGCAACCATTTTCTTTCTCTCTTCACACAATGGAATAGATACACATGAATGACAGCCAAGTCTCCACTCTGTAATTATTTGGAGGGCAGTTAGAACATACAGAAGGAATACAGCAATACAATAGTTTTAGTTACAGAATTGAGGCCTGTGGCTTGTTGTTTTGTTGATTTTTTTTTTAATTTTTCAAGGAACTATATGATCACTTATAATTTGAAAAAAAAAAACCCCACACATAACCCCCAAAAAGAAATCACCCCCAAAAAACTAAAAACCAAAACAAACAGCCCCCCCCCCAGCCCCCAAGAAATGGCTAAAGCTAAGCTTCATAAACACATAGGATTTAGAATTTTAGTTCGGAGTCCTTACATTCACAGACAAATATTTTTACATATTTGAATGCATTCTTTGTGCTGACATCATCATTTTGATTCACTTTTCTTGGCAAAATATATGGTTTATAATACAGAAGATTTGTCATCAAGTATTTCTAAAAAGTGAATAATCAAACGACCTCTTTAATTAAATTTCTCCTTTATATTCATTTTACTTTTCCCTTTCTCCATTGCTTTTTCAAATTTTGAACAATTGTGGAAATATGGGATTGTGAATATAAGTTGACACAATGTAAGATAAGCAAACAAAAATTAATGTCCATAGTATGTCTAATCTTTGTGCACGTTGGCAAAACCAAAAACCTGAATATTGCTTTTTATATAAAAGACATTTTGATGAGATTGCAGTTTCCTAAAAAGCAAGTCCAAAATTACATATTTCTTAACACAGCTTGAGTCAACAAATCTTTGAGTTCTCATATTAATTTATAATATAGCTTTTGTTCCTCTTTTCAAACTGTAAGAAACTGTCTTTATGCATTCAATCTGTCTTTGTGTGAGAGAAAATGAAAATGAGGCACACTGTCCAGATCATAAAGATAAGCAATCGCCTGCAATTTCAGCATTATTTTTTGCTATATATTTAAAGAGGGAGGATACGTTTTCTCCTCTGTGGTTAGGTACTATTATTTGTAGACTAAAACTATTGCTTTCCTGGTATCTTGCAGTGTTCCATTCAGAGTTAAAATCACTATGCACATCTTCACTAACTCTAAATTGAGACTGGTATAATTTCAACAACAGAAACGGAGTGAAAAATTCTGCTCACAGTGCTTTATATGGAAATACTCCATTTAGGGGAAAAAAAGAAAAAAAGAGAATCCCAAAACATTCTATTTTTAGAATATATGTTATAATCCCCATAGTACTTTAGTTTCCTATGAATAGTCTTCTTCTCTGAGAGTAGTAATATAAGGCTAAATTATTACCTTATGTTTTCATAGGATAGGTTTGTGACCACTGGCAGTTATAATTTACAATGATTATGGACATTAATATACGTGACTGTGACTTTTATTTTTATTTCAAATAGACTTTCAGTGGACTAACAGTATGAGAAGCAGATTTTTTATCATCACGGAGTACTACAAGCTTCCTATCAGTCTGTAGCTAGTGATACACAAGCACTCTCAGTCAACAGGAATTTGTGCCTTTGAGACAATCTTGTGTAGACTTGTAGATTGGGTCACAGTAGGTTCTTCGGCCTGTTTCTGATCTATCCAGCTACCTGCTACATGACATGGGATCTGAATATTTGTTGAAGTGTCTAAAAGCAAGGAGGGGTGGTTTCAGGTGCTTTAGTATGCAAATAATTTCTGCTTGCTAAAGAGTTTATAATAGCTTCTATGTCACTACTCATTCAGCTAAACATTATGTATATTTCAGTGTTTCTCAGTTTCTGAATTAGAAGTATAAACTTTGATGAGACACAAGTAATGTTGAAGTGGTGTGACAGACAGTAGATGTCTTCTCACAAACTTACTGCTTTTGCAAGGTCAACATTTTCGGAATATCTATTCAGCTTAATCATCAATCTTCCACCTTTTATAACTCAACTCACAAAATCTATTGCCAGTTAAAATTTATGTCAGGGTTTAAATCTGAATTTCTTACCTTCAAATGCTACTATCTCCTCTTGTAGATTAGTGGAGTTTCTGGTAGTATGTCAACATGTAGGTACTATGAAGATCTTGAGTTAAAAATATCTATAATAAATTATTGAGAAGCTTAAGAATTTTGATTTAAAATTGAGCATAAATGCTAAGTTTTTCAGGAAGAATAGGAAATCAGTTCTTTGATTGAATATAAGGTACATAACTATGTTTTAATTTTTTCTCTACTAAGTGTTCAAAAACACTCATGTAAGAACACAAGACCACGCAAACCAGTTAATTTGGTATCTTTGCAACCTGTCATGTTAATATGTAAATACATGTGCATATGTATTTAGACAAATCTAAAAACATGCATTATTTACATACTGTAAGAGATTTTTTTCTGAGCCATTACAGTCTATTATGTAAATATGTGTTTAAGGGGCATAATATATATTTTTTTTAATTTCTGATTTTTGACTTGATAGGTCATAATGGCTAGGATCCCTTACACAATACCTCATAATTTATTTCAGTCTGTATTATAGCTGTTTCAATGATGTTAATATGAATTTGCATATAAAATATGCTTCAAGATGTTACTGTACACATAAAGATTAATAATTCATGGATTTTAAATGGAAGAGAGAACATCAAAACTGATTAGTTTACATAAGGGTAAGATTCATCCTTTCTGTGGAAGACTAGCACAAAACCTAGGCATCATGTAAGCCTCACTTAAGCTCTCAAAATGCATCTTAAATGGATTTTAATTGGCGCATAGGTTTGCTGTGGCAGTTGGTGAAGTAGTGAACTTAATCTGGAAGAGAATAATGCATTTCTAAATGCTTGCCACTTCTAGAAGCAAATTAGTAGCTCTTCCAGGGCCGTTCAACTTCCAGGAGTCCCCAAAATTTTACTTCCTTGTTTGCAAGAAAAGTGAAATTCAGTTTAGGTGAAACACATAAAGCACGTTTCTCTGTGAAGAATCCCATCTGTTTTGGGTCACGCCTGCACCAGCAGCCGTGGACCAACATAGTACAGAGATGGCTGACCTACTTCAGAGGATATGGATACATCTGCTATAGGACAATTATTTAAGCCAAATTTATATTCCAACTCATGCATATTTAGAGACCAGATCATATTCCATAATTAAATACTGAATTTAGCCATTCGGTGGTTTCTGAGGTGCCCTCAAGATCATTATTATTCATGGAAACTGTGTGTTCATCTGGTTACTGAGATGAGATTAAATGTTTGGATATGTTGACTTTCATTCAACAGATATGACTAAACACAGGCAGAAATTTAAAAAATGGGCTCCTATTTTTCTTTACCAGCTAATACTTGTGGTTACAGAACACTGCTGGCACTACTAGATGGTTTTGTAATAGGAACCTGACGGCCGCCAGTAGCAGAGGCTGAGGGAACGAACAGAGGAAGAGGTCAAGCATATAGTCATGCTTCCCTGGCATAGCATCCCAGCTTCTGGCAAGTTTTCCAGACATCTAGTTTTCAGCAGACCAGGCTTAAGCTGTGAGCATGGGAGAACAAAGAATACCTACAGAGTTTAATAATGGAGAATGTCCCAGGAGAGACGGTAGGAAAAGGGAAAGTGTGACTTGGGCTCCAAATGCTGCTGGGAATGCGGATGTCAGAGGAAAAATAGACATGTCTAGATAATTGTGAAATAGCAGAAATGTGGTTATTCTGGAACTGTGTTGGGTGCTGGTTGTTTTAAAATATTTTATCTAATGCTTTGTTTCTAAGCAATATGTTTTGAAGCAGAACAGCTGTTTGTAGGGTATGTCCAGGCTCAGATTGCAAAAAGAGCTGCAGGGCCTAACTTGAGTCAGGCCTGTGGAACAATACTAGTTTATAAAACAGAAAATATGCAAAACACATTTCAGCCTCAGAGTAGGAGCTGTGTGGAGAGGTAGATGTACAGGGGGCTGTAAGATCCAAGAAATTCTTCCCAAGTCCACATAAATCCCAGGAAACTCAAGTGTCCAATCCAAAAATGCCTTACAGATAAAGGCTTACATCCTTATGGCCAAACTCTTTTCTGCAGGAGTTACTCCTGCTCCTTTGGAGGGGGGAATTGTCTAGACACTTTTAAAAAGAAGGCAGAAGTGGAGTTCAGCGAACCAGAGTGATAATTGCTCATGGGCATCATGGCACCTATCAAGGCCAGGGTCACTTTGTAGCTACCTAGTCCAGGTGGAGTGCTCCAGAAGTGTCCACAAGTCCTGGCTATGGAGTCTTCCTGTAGGACAAATTGTTCTGGCAAGAGAAGAGGATTTGATTTCAATGGATGTCTTCTAAACATAGTAAAAACCAAAACAAATCTGAACTACCTGAAACCTGGGTCATGGACTGGTCAAAATTAATAATTTAATTAGAATCTATTGGCTAGGCAAAATTAAGAGTCAAATTTAATCTAGTTGACTTGTTTTGGATGGTTTTTTTGGTTGGTTGGATTTTTGTTGGTTTTTGTTGCTGTAGTTGTTACAGCAACCTGTTGAGTATGTTAAATTCTAATGGGCCTTGTGGAGAAATGTCCTGATGGAAACAGAAATGCTTCTCCTAAATAGGCTGTGCCAGGCCTTCATCAACAGGACATATAAAACATTATCCTGATTTCATGTCATGCAGTCTTCAAATACATTGCTGAACTGAGGTCTGGGCTGTGTAAGAAGAATCCATGCAGGAGAAACTATTTCTTAAACTGTCTCTGTCAGATGACACATGACACACTGAGACAAACTGAATTCCCTTAATTTCTCCCTATTTTTTTTTCCTTCCTTCTATATTAGGCAGACCCATGGATAGAAATGACTGTCCTTCTGGCTTTATACATGTAGAGATAGATTTATATAGATAAATGTCACCTTCGATATTTGTAATGGCAGCTCTACAATATCATTAAACATTATTTCAAATTAGTTTAGAAGAGGTAATAATATTGAGCAGTTGTACAAAAATAATTCAAATAAATCCTCTGGAACATATGGAGAGGAACTGTTTATGATTTTAAAGTGAAAATACTAAATAGTATACATCATTTGGGGACAGAAAGATAGATAATTACATTATCTATGCTCTGTGTGATAACAATTACTTCACGTTCATATTCTGAATGTTTACTAGTATATTTCACAGGAATTTATTAAACTGCTTGCTTGAAAATCTATTTTTTGGTTATTATGAATCTCATTCCTTTTGACTTTCCAGGGAAGTACCAGATGTTACAATTCCCTGTGGTGGGCTAATTATTTGCTAAATTTTTATTATTTTAAAATACGTCAAAGATATCGTTCAACTATGTGAGCCTTGAAAAAATTAGTGGATTTTTTGTTGCTGTTTGTTTTTTTTTCATTTTAAACATAATTTTAAAACATTCCAAAACAATTCTCTTTCTAGTTTGATTAAAAGAATCATATGAGCCTGGACTGAGACCTCACTACTCAACTTCTAGCCTGGAGCAAATTTCCTTAAAAACCCTGGGAGAAGAGGGTTGGAGGGGACAGAGGAAAATGAAGGAAGGAGGGAGGGAAGCCTCAACAGTGGAAATGCTGACCAAACCTTAACTATAGCATTGTGAATGGCGATGCTATAATGCAACGCTAACAAGGACTCCTGAGATAAATACATCAATTAAAGGCTTGCAGGTGTGTCACTAGGGGTGGATAAAAAGAGGGAATGGGAAAGGATTTGTGCCAGCAGACCTTATGGTTTTGCTGTAATTAGTAATCTGTGCAGGTGTCTATTATGACTAACTGACAATAAATCTTGGTTTCTGTTTTGAATATTGCTTTTGTTTCCCAAGTTCCATGCCTGAAGGGGAGAAAGAAAATGACTAGAAGATTAATTACTGCAATGGTTACTCCCAACAAGATAAAATGGAAAGTAGTAATCTACTGAATGAGATTAAATATTGTTGTTATTATTATTTTCATATTTGATTTTGATAACAGAAAAAGGAAGGTAGTATAGGCTGTGTGGGGGTATGTATGTACTGATTTTTGCGTAACATTGGAAAAAAAAGTCTACTTTGTGAACAGACTTTCTTCAAGCTATGTGCATAAGGCAAATCTTTTTTCTTCTTCAGAAAAATAATGGAAAGGTGTTCAAACCTTTCTACATTTGTGTAGTAACCTCTAATTCTAAGCACAGTGATGAACTGTAACTAAATTTTACCATAAGAGCCATGTTTTCCTTAGCCTCTCCATCTGCTCATTTTTGACACCCCTGTCATTAACTGTCATTTTCCTTTAAATATACAGTGAAGCTGAAAGGCCATCTCTACATCACATCATTTCAGATTAGGGGCAGTTCCTTTGAGCTGAGCACTGTTTAGGTGTCAGAAAGAAGTCTCTGACCTCTCTCGTACCACACTGCCGCAGGGCCTTAATTAGTACTGACTCCAGCCATTACTGCAGAGAGGACAAAGGCAACCACATCATTTTTCTACTTAGGAAGTTAGCGTCTGACCTAATAACTTGTCCAGGCTCGCAGGACAGTGTAATGGCCGCACAATGGCAGTGAGGATTATTTGTCAGATTCTTTGCTCCTCTGAATGTAGGAAAATCAGGGAAGTTAGCTATTATATCCTTCAGTCTTGGACAAGCTGTTTTAGACCTTCACTCTGTTGATTTGTCATGGAGAAAATGACAGACAGAAGAGGAGTCAGATATTCAGAAAAAGTGTGATAACGAAGTGTAGAGTGGTTTTTGCCCTGACTAGAAGCACCTGATTATTTAAAATATTACTCATCTTTCAAGATCTGTTCTGATGTTCTATTGACTTCAGTAGAATTTTATCACTTATTTCATGAAGAACAAACTCAAGTCTAGAGTCAAATGAGCTCCTTTTTTCTCTTTCCTTCTCCCTTTCTCTCACCCTTCTACATCCCATCCCCCATCTCCTAGCAGAAATTCACTGTCAGATGTGAAGCATTTTGCAGTGCTTTTGGCACAGCATTTCTGATCTATTTCACTAGAAATTGTACTCATTGCATCAGATGTCAGCATTTTATAGTTCCACAGAATCTTCTTAATTTTCCTATTTGTTTAGTAACATTCCACTGAGAAAGCTTCATGCCAGAATACAACCATTTCTTAATCTAGAACTCCTTCTCTCTCCTATTTTATTTTTCTTTCTGAAATAATTCAAAGCAATTGGAATGGCTGTAAAAGTTGCACGGTCTCACATCACATTCCTTTATTATCAGCCAGTGTCACATGCTGCAGCACAGAAGCATGTTTTATGCTACTGCAGCAGAAATTGCTTTCACTGTAAGTATATTTCAGAGTTGGCAAGATGATCTAAAACTTGCAGCAAGCTAAGACTCTACTGATGATCGGTTTGTCAAGGTATAGGTATCATGAATACATAGTATTTTTGAAAGCTATTTAACCATAAATGATTTGTCTATTGGTTTGAAGCTTGAGATTTGTCCTTTTTCTGTAGACAAGAAGTAATTCGTCCTGCATGTCTTACACCTCCCTCAAAGCAAAAAGAAAGAAAAGGAAAAATTTGGTTCTAATTCTGATACGCTTTTCCACACATCTTGGTCTTTGTCATTTCAGTTCTAGTTAGGATTATTTTTACTGTAGTGACTTTGAGCCAGATCAGAGTCTCAGAAATACCATAAAGTTACTGCATCTCCAAGGAAATCTCTTCTGAAGTGATCATACAAAGGTAATTACAGTATTATCAAAGCTGCAAAATATTGCATTGGTATTTCTCCAGCATTTAAAGAAGCAGTGTGCATTTAAGTTCTTCAACAGGGTCCAAACTGAGCAAAATTTGCAAGAGACGAGACAAGTTTCTATATAGAGCTATAACATGGATAAGACAGTTGGGGCCAGACGCTTCAGTCTATGACAGTGTGATCAAGCATTATTTCATTTAGTCTGTGAGCTGAAATAATAGCCTATAAAGTGTTTCAGAGTAGTCCTTTGACTACATATCATATATTGCAATTTCCTTATTCTCTTTTAGATTACCCTCATACATTGATTTTTTTCTAAGCAGCAGGAAGGTGAACTTTACCTTTCTGGGCATAAATAACTCCAGATTCAGAAGTGTTCATTTCATCAGAAAGTTAGAGCAGAAAAGAGGTCTATATAAAGGAAGGGGCTTCTGACTTTCTGTGGATCTGTATGTCTACAGAAGTTTATTGTCCAGAAAGGGGAACAGCATCTACTGGCAGCTATTTCAGCAATTTAGCTGACGCTTTTTTGCCCTCCATTTGCTGAAGAACAATATCTGGTCTGTGATTCTATTCATAAGTGAGATTAAAATTTTAAAGGACCACTGCCTAGCAACTTGTGCTTCTTAAGGCTTGATACTTTTATTATGAAAACCACCTCAAAATGAAAGTTGCTCGCCATCATTTTCCCATTGCACTGAAGCTCTCAAGGGGGGCAGGTGGAGAAGAACCTCAGTGCAGAGCAAAGGCTACCTGGACACAGGAGTCCCTTCCACCCGCCGCAGAGCCAGTCCTGGGGGCATTGCAGGCAGCTACGTTCAGCTGTCATGGATGAATGGCAAAAAGGGAGATCTCATCTTCCCCTCTGTCATTTGTCTAATCAAGATAAAACACATTTTCAGATTATTGGCCACTTCACTGCCTCTCCCCACTGGTAATAAGGCAAAGGAGTTGCTCTAGCAGAGGGGCATGGAACTGCCTGGGCTGTGGGTAGAGAGTGAGAAACTAGGGAATGTGGTGAATTTGTATGAGTTTCTCTCTCACCAGAGAATTCCTTTATTTTGTGCCCTGTGAGGAAGGCCAAAAGTTTTTCTAAGCTGGTTGATTTACCAGTCTTTGGGGTTTGGATTCAGGGGATTGGAAGGTCACTAGCATGTACCATGGGGAAAGGAATAAATAATCAATCTCGTATTTGCTTTATGAGGCTGTTTATTGTGCATACACAGTAAGGACTGTACACATGCAGAAAAATATACATGTTCATTAATAAGTGAAGCCTTAACTGAGCTTACAATAGCTGCTTTTGCAATATATTTTTATGTTACTGGTAAATAATAGACATTTTCTAACTTTGAACAGTCATTTATGTTTGTTTGGTTGGTTTTTTAATAAAAAGGTTATTTGAGGGGGGGAAAAGTCCAGAAAGGAAGAACAATCAGAGACAAGGGCTACTTTTCAAGAACACTAAAGCTTAGACACAAACTAAGAAAAGCCCGAGAAATCAAAGTTGAGTTTGACATGGTATTTTTCTGGTTTTCACTTGTGCTTCTATGCACCTTCCCTTTTCTTTTTTCCTGTTTGTTTTTTTTTTTTTCCCCTTCTCCTTATGTGGTAAGTTAAGGAGACAGTGTCAAGCGTAGAATATTCTGGCTTTTGTTGCTTTGAGTCATAACTTTACTGTAGCTAAGACCTCTTTGGTCTGTGAATAATAGTTTTTATGTCATGATGGTATAGTTAGAAAAATCAGATAGTTTTAAAGCATATTCAACCATCCTTTTTACTTACTTTTAATCAACTTGTTCTTCCAAACAAGGTATGGAATTGATAGCTGTTATTGATTGCTTGTAACATTACCTAATCTTCACTAAATGTAGGAAGCTTTTCAGATTTAGAAAGGTGGCAGAAAATGTCTAGTAATGATGCTGCTGGGAATTGAAGCTCAATACCATGGTCAGTATAAAAGTGATACAGCTATAAGAGGTATTTTATTATAGGCTCATTGTTTTTTATTAAATGCTCAAGGTGGTGTAATTTACAGATATTTTGAAGTTGCTTATGTTGTTATCAGCTGTTTCAGTATTTCATTTGTTTGAATTTACACCAAGAAAAACTTTTATTGAAGATAATTTGCTGAAACTTTGGAAAACTACAGAATGTAAGGAATACAGTACTGTAATAATGTAAAAAAAAAGGGTTGTCATTTATGCTTTCAATACAAAAGGAAAAATATAAGAAATCATTACTAAAACAGACATAAACGTGACCTTCACTGTAGTTCAGTAATTATCCTAGTCCACGGTATGGTGTTTGTATCATGATTTCCTTTATTTCCTCTTTGTTTTCATTTTTATCTGGGTACTTCACTGGTGAGTAATAGCTAAAGGGAGCCCATTTATGCAAGGCGAGCATTCAGTTTGCAAGTGAATTTGCTTGTAGCTATTGCCACATTTGAACCTCACTAATGTATGTAAATTAAAAACTCTGGTATTTGGATCACTCCTGTTTGAAATAAAAACAGAATCTGATCATTACAATCTGCAAGCCAGGTATTATCACTGGACTAGTGAGCCGCTGATGATAAATTGTACTGAATAGCTTGTGGATAGAATATTTTATCTCAGTTCTCTATCACACAGCACTGCATAAAATAAGAATGATTCATCAAGCATGAGAGCTGGTGGTTTATGAAATTCATTGCTCACGGCAAGTGTATTTTTTAAAATTCAAAAGACAAAGCAACTCACAAGGGTTATTTAGTAATCAGTGTGAATTACTTCTAGGTATAAGCCTTAGTGCAAAAAATTAAAAATACATTTGCTGTACAGGAAGCATTATTGCTGTAGGTGCTATGATTTAACTGCTTCTCATCTATACTTTTCTTTTATTGTGTGTGTGTGTGCATGTGTGTGTGTGTGAGTGTGCGTGTGTGTGTGTTCCCATTTTGGATTCCAATCCTCCTCCCCTTTATTTTTAAAAGTGAAACTGCATAATCAGTTGTAACAGGATTATTACATCGAACAAGTCTATGCTCTCAGCAGAAACATCTTCAGGGGCTTGTACACCTTAGGCTGCAGAGGATATTTTGTTTATTCAAAAAGACATGTAAAAGGAGAAGAGCAATATAAAGTCATCTTTTTTTCCTTCAGATTTACAGTAAGAATGTTTCATTTCTTCTTGTGTATTGATGTCCCAAGGCAATGTTCCAAATGAAAAGATAATAACTTATGAAGAAGTGTCAAAAACTAATTAAGTTTTGTAACTTGTTTTTCCTTCACATAAAGTATATTTTTCATCACACTGTCCAGTCACATGCTGGGATTTCTGCTAACATCATCACATGCCAGTCACACCAAATCTCAGTGGTTCTTCTACTCCTGTCATTATTTTCAGCATCAATTAATTTTCTTGTGACCTCGCCTTTAGAAAATGTAGCAGGGAATTATCAGTGCATGCTTTGTACAGTCTATTTGGAAGGCATTAGGCCACTGTGTATATTTGAAAATGGAGTAGGCCAAACATTATATTTTCTCACCTGCAGGGTTGCCTAGTAACCTGAATTAAGGATTTTCACCAAGCCTTCAAGACAAATAGAAAAACTGTGAAGCAGGTTGACCCAGGTGGGAGACTCAGACCCACTCATGTAGATTAGCATTTTGAGTGGGGAAATATAAAACACAGCTCCTCATTAACATTATTGTGGAAATAGTTTTTGTAATTAAAGCAGCCTATTTTCTTGGCAAGTGAAAAGCATGTGATGCATCATGTTTCACTGTTGCTAAATTTTTGGTGCGAAGTACACTTTGTTTTACTTTTTGACGTGTTATTTGCTTGTGGACTGTCAAAACTGAGCACTTGATGAAGGGATTGAGGAAATGTCTTGAAAACATGTAAATATCTCTTTGGTGGCGTTCTCACTAAAAGCATGCACGCTTGCCTGTGTTGGGTAGCAGTTCACGTAGATATGTTCAGCTTTCATTTAATCACTTCAAGGAACTAAATTCCTTGTTTAATGTATTGCCATTGAAAAGAAAGATTAGTGTACTTTAGAGGNGGGTGGAGGGGGGGGGAGCTGGAAATTCTGCCTCAAAGGTACAAAGCAAAGAAGTAGCACAATTAGAATGTCGGCACATAGTGACAGTCCTCTGCAAATGATGGTGTCAGGCCACTGAGGGGCCGAGGGTGGCAGGAGTGACATTCACCCTAGCAAGATGGAAATAAATGCCCTGTTTGATAAAAGAAAACAGACAATTTATGTATACCCTGAAGAGTTAACAGCTAGTGAGCCATTCCTATGGGTCAAGTGCTGCATTTGCATTTTGATGGGATGTTATCAAGTAATTAATGCACCAGTCAGGATTTATTACCTCAGGAGTGAACTGAAAGGTTCATTACAAAATCGGTTTCACTTGAAGATAGGCATTTCCTCAGAGTTAGCTTTTGACATGTTGTTCCTAGCTCTCTCTGCCTGTGGCAGCAATGGTAGAAGGCCAGTGAGGTGAAATTCATTGCTTAATAAGGGCATTCACTTTGGGTATTCTTGTGATAATAAATGTATACATCAAGGCCGCACTGCCTTGTCAGTTTAATTGCTTCTTGTGCTCCTTAACAAGCCAATCTTAATCAGTCTGGACCATGTTATGAATAATTTAGGGATCAGCAGACTTCACGCTTAATAAGATATACTAGATTATAAAACTTAAGTGCACTGTTTATAGAAAGCACAGAAAACACTTTAAGTTTTTATTAGGAGCAAGGAGAAAAAACAAAACAAACCCAAACGTAGTAGTGAGGTTTTCTAATGCTTTGAATTTGTGAGCAACAGCTGTGTGTCTCCATGCTGAAACCCCCTCCACTTCTGTCAAAGGGCCACAGTTCGGCCTCTCTGTCCCAGTAAGCCTCTGCCAGACATAATGGGAAATTTGAGCAGGCCATGAGATTAAAGCCCAGAATCTGCGGCCAACCAGCAATTGTCATTTTAGAAAACATTCTTTTTATCTTTTTAAATGCAAAGCAGATCTTATTTTAGAACATTCTCTGATGGACAAAAATTACCTTTTTGTTGTTTGGTGGTTAACTGCCTACATGGATTTTAATGCAGCTATTTAGATTTGAGATTGGGTTGCCAAACCTATATCAACAATAGGATTTTTAAATGTTTTTCCTTTGTTTAATGATAAAGGTGAAATGTAGGATCAACTGTAAATCACTGATACATAAAATGTGAATTATTAAAGTAAAATACTTCTTACTTATTAAGGTGATACAGAAATACATTAAAAAGTAACAGAAATACTCTCCAATCTCAGTGAGCCTATTATGATTCCTCCATGTAATAAGTGTTGTTTGATTAAAAAGGAAGGTTTAACTTTTTTTTGTTTTAAAAGAATTCTTTGTCCTCCATTTTACCTCAACATTTGCAGGCTATAAGTTGTCCACAGAGTAATGCATCATTCAGTTTATGACATCTAATAAAGGCCTACTGCAAGCATTAGAACCAGGTGCTTCAACAATTTTCCAGTCTGCTTGTAGCTGCTTCTGTTTGTTCTCTTGTAGCCTAGATAGGAAAGAAAGGGAAAAAAAAAAACCCAAAAAAAACCACCCCAATCTAACAAAGACCTGCAACATTTTTCATTATTTTCTTTTTTATTTCTTTCTGTTTAAGCCTTGACACATGCTGACAGCACTACGGTATCATTTGATGCCTGTGTAAACAATAGCTGCATGTATTTCTGAACACAGAGCGTATTTATTAGTATAAATAGAGATGTAATTAAAGGCTATGCTTTCAGTTGTTAGATAATGTATTAAAATAATGTTATTGTTCAAATACATTTATGAATCAGGAAGATAGGTAGCAGTAAATGAAAAAACAACTTCAAACCTATTTCCCAACCTATAGCTGGACTATCATACTCCTTTGTTCTTGTGCAGGTTAATAGAGATTGAGGAGATGGGCAGAGGAAAAGCAGTGCAATTTTCTGCTATTTAAGCTTGGCGAAATGGCACTCTTCAGGAAGCAGCAAAAAGTATGAAAGCGTAATAGGCATTTTAAAAGTAGAAGTCCATATAGCTGCTTGAGGGATCCTCAGATTTAGGCATGCATAGAATCACGAATGAGATAATCAGCATTGTGAAATTGAAACCTGTCTGCTGCCTGCTGCTGTTCTTCCCTCTTTCAGTGGAGTGATTTGTAACACTCATCTTCTTCAGGCAAGGCAGCCTTCAAGATTATCCAGAACTGTCAATAGTAATTGCCAAAGTATTTTATTACCTACAGAAAATCAAAGGAATTTTATAACCAACAGTTATCAAGTTTCAATACACGGTATAAAGAGAGCAATTTTAGTTGGAATACAATCGTGTTTGGCTTGCTTTTATGTTCTTGAGACAATTCCTGTGCAACCAACTACAACATTCACTGTATTTAAGCTGGAGGCAAGAATATGCATGTGTACTTGTAGTTTAAAAACATTACATAATGCTTACAAGCTTCTGCAAGCAAGTGGTTTTTAATTGCCATGCAGACTATGCCTTAACTAATTACTTCTAAAAAGAATGAGGTTTCTGTAAAACTTGAGATGACATTTTGAAATTCTGACAGTAGATATAAGTTTAACTGGGGCATTCTCTGTCATAAGGTAAATAAAATGCCTGGAAATTAAATATGACACTGATTATGAATCTGGAAGCATTAATGTTGCAGATCTTATTATAGCCTCTGAATATTACTGCTATGTGAACCACAGTTGTGATTGTCAGCTGTTCATTTAAAACAATTCTGTTTTGCTACAGGGTTACCGTGATTCAAAGCTTTTCAGATCCTTGGCTTCTCACTCAGGCTATGCATGAGTGAGGACTGCATCTTCTGTTCAACAGTGCTTTTCTGAGCCGTGCATTTCACTTCCCTTTTCCCTGGCACCAGGGAAAAGGAAAGTGTGACTGTCTAAATGTTTGGTGGGAGAAAATTCAGTTTCTACTTTTGACAATATATTTCCCCTCTAATTCATAATGTCAAGACTTCAGTGGCACTACTGTCTTGGTGGGTTCATTTAAAAACAAATATACAAATTCACGTGTGAAAAATAAATTGGCATGGGGAAATGCCTCTTTTTAAGTTCCAAACTAGATAGATGCACTTGTATTTTGAGTCATGTGCACAGGACTTTATTCACAGCACCAAAAAGCAGGTGTCATTTCTATTGAGGGGCTGCACTGAAAGATAAATAAGCCATGAACAAATTTTATACTACTACAGCTATGAAGCCGTGATTATAGCATAACAGCTCTCCTTTCAACTGTGTACCTCCTTGCTCTTTCTCCATAAGCTTTTGTTTTTAAAAAAAGACCTGTTAATTGAATTATTAGTTGTTGTTGAATGGGGTAAAGTACTTTAGCAGGGACCTCCTTTCATAGCACTGCACTATATGAAAAATTTAACAAAATGGTAATTAGGGGAGAGGTTATTTATATACTATTAAAATGCTGATGTAATTATCAGAGAGTTATTCAATTACACTGGATAATAGACATTTTTAATGTAAGGAAGATGACTAGCCTGCTGGAATTTTGCTAATATGAGGAACCTGCCCTGGGTCCTGTATTTTTTTCACTCTTATAATTTATACTAATTTGTTTATATTGTACAATTGAACATGCATTGCTACAGTATTCCATCTAGTATTTCTGTATGGATTGCAATAGTGTATTATATACATCAACCAAAATTCTGCAGATATTTAAGCACATCAGAAGAAATGGTACTATTTTGTCCCTTTTGAAGAGGACTTCATTACCTCACCTGGACATCCTGAAAGGAGGAACATTTAGGGCTAACACAGAGTTAACACAACAATCTCATTTCTTGTTTACTTAGAGCTGTGGGTTTGAACTGTATAATGGCAGGAGAAGCTGATATTTGTATTTTCAAGGGCCTGGAACTTTGTATTTGAACTAAAAGGGTGCAAACGCTATTTTCTTTAGTCCCTGGTTAGTAGAATATTATCCCATTGATAAATCTGGAATTGTCAAAAGCCAACGTGGGCAAGTGGCCACAGTAACATACATATTAAAAGTATTGGAGTTTTTTGTTTGATTTGTTTTGATTTATACTTTTCCATTCTGGTTGTATGTTTAAGCATTCTAGAAGTCTCATTAGTTTGTTTATTAAATGGAAGGAATCTAAATAGTACAGAGGAAGCATATAGTCTATTATTCCAGATACTGAATAGCTTGAGAAATGACTAGTGATCGTTTTTCTAATCAGATGTATGATCATGGAGACTGTCATGATGTAATGGTGATATGGATATGTGGCTATAATGCCATTTTCTCAGAAGAGGAATGAATTGTCTCTGATTCTAAGCTGATTGAAGTATTGGCATTCAAAGAATCAGAGCATGGGAACAAAAGAATCTGTCTGTGCAAAGCCGTACCACATCTCATATTAACCTAAAATGTCTGGCAATAAAATTGAGTCTTTTTAAAATTTTTTTCTTCTTCAGAAAAAAATCCAGAATGCAATTTGTTGGAAGTTTTAAAACAGAAGAAAATGCAGAACAGGATATTTGTAGATCATCGTTCAGATACAGTTTTCTGTTAGGACACAGAATCTGAAAATGCTCCAGCTAAAATCAGCTTAGCAGTAGCACAACTCTATTAAATTTAGCAGAGCTAGTCTTAATTTTTGTTAGTTTGTATGAGAAAACTGTAATTGCCACTCATTACTGTAGAGAAATAAATTGCATTTCTGTCTTAAGTCTTTGTTTGTTTAAACCCTGTATGGTTGCATTTAACATTGGATTTGGTAGGGTAAGAGTTTACTGAGAAATTGCACAGCTGTATTTATACAGAGCTGTACCTGATTCCCACCTCCTGTAGTGTGAGCAGTGGTAAGTGAACTGTTTCTGTGTTGTTCACTCACTCTGTCAGATCGAAACTCAGCTCAATAGCATTAAACTAGCTCCCATTTGAAAGATTTGTCTTACAAACCCCTGAAAACTGCTCTGAACATGCATACATTGATTTTGTAGCTGGAATCTCCTGAGCTTTGATGAAAAGGAGACTCCACATGCAGGTGAAAGAGGGTTTACCTCTTCAATATTAAAAAAGAGAAGATTAGGGATTTTTGTTCAGCTAAGGCTGAACTAATCAGTGACATGTGAAAAGACCTGGCCTCACACCTATAGTATGATAATGTTATTTTCTTTAGTCAAACAACAAGTTCAAGTTTCTCCAGTAGATGCCTCTGAGTAACTGTCTACCATTATTCCCATTTGCACAGGTAATTGAATATCCAGGGGTGCAGCAGTAAAGTTTTTTATTTTAGCCACAGAGAGAGAGGTATTTGTCATGTTCATGGCGGGAAATTTGCTCAAATTTTGTCCTGGAAAAGATGCAACTGTTACATCAATTCACTGAACAGCATCTGTATGATAGTATTCTAAATGCTGAGCAGTTTGGTGTTCATGGAGGAGATAAAGCATTTTGTTTTTTGTAATCAGAAGTTCAGTTTCCTTCCATCAAGCTCTATTAAAACTTTAGAAAATGAAGATGAGCGATTTTCACAAGCTTCCAGGTTTCACTATGAAGTAAAAGGTTCATTTAGGCTTCCAAGTTGGAGAACCTTTGTTTTTTGTCCTTGCCAAAGACATATTCTGCACAGTACTTGTGGTTATCATAGCACATACAACTATGTGAGTTTTAGTGGAAGAAGAGCAGGGTATCTTTAATCTGCATCGCTGAGAAGAGAGTGTCACCACAATGTAATGTACAACATCCTGGGGAAAACAATAGCTTTTCACCTAATACTCTCTGATACGGCTTTCTCTTGTATTCATCTGTGGGAAGTCAGACAGCAAAAATGTTGTTTGAAATTGTGGCACTGGTAAGGCTTTGCAAGATATAGAGGGAGAAGGCAGTAATTGTTTGAAGGAACTAGCTATGCTGTAAGATATCATAGCATATTACAAATATATCTAAACTTTAGTCCTTTCAGCCATGCTTTTGATCTGTAGTACAAAATACAGTAACAAAACTAAAATGAATGCTATAGAGACAGTTAAAACTATATAAGATGTTTTCACAAATTAGATAATATTTATTTTTCATCATTTATAAGAATCACTTCTTGTGCCTCTTAGGCATATAGTGGTTGCATTCTTGCACAGCATGGTTTTTCGTCAGCAGATCTGCTCCACTGCCATCCTTAAACTGAGGTCACACTCCAGAAGCACATGGAAGTCCAAATAAAAGAGAGTAGTTTCTTAACCATATCTCATAGTTTTAAAACTAATGATGACTTATCTGGAAAACTAATTGTAGATGATGAGTTAGCCTTACTTCAGTCTGAACCTAGAGCAGAGAGGACAAGAAAAACAAGCTCTGAAATAACTCACGGGACTGGAGGATTATTTGTCTAACTCAGTGAAATTGTGAATAATCTTCAAATCCTGCTGTAAAAATAATGTGCAAATACTGCTCAGTAAATTTGAGTTAAAACTCAAATGTATTTAATAACCGCATATATTCTTGAAAGTATTTAGTGCTTTTATTGACAGAGAAATATTTATTTTACTACAGCATTTCCAGTTTGCTTGACTTATGAGACTCAATAGCACATCTATAGCAATTCCAAATTGAGGAACTTAAAACAGTAATGATGAATTTAGGCCAGTTGCAATTTAAAGGAAGGTTGCTGACATTTTAGAATTACATGATTCTCTTGGAATTCATTTCATACTTTAATTCTGTTGTGCCAAGAAATGTTAGATCCAAGGGTAGAAGCTGAACTGGTAGCATTTTTTTTTTCCTAAGCTGATCCACAAATATGTCCCTTCACCTCTTTGTTGTGATAAGGAAGTATTAAATCAAAGTGAATCCTTATTCTGCATCTTGGGACAGAATACTGCTTAAGCCAATTGTTACTATTCCTGAGTGTTTTAGACAGTGAACCATGCATCTCTCTCTACACATCAGAGAAGATTGTAGCAGTCATTGTGCCACCTGCTATCACTTAATTAGTATAATCATCTAATTTCCAGTGGAAATAATGGCATCATGCACTTTTTAGTAATTGTAACCGTCATAGTATATTCCAAATTATGTTACACTAACATTATGTGATTTAGAAATACTAGGAGGGGGTATTTGCTTTGCATTTGTACACTGGTCTTTCTGATCTTGACTCTCACCCAGCAGCAAAAGTCCATAACCAGTTTTCTGTTTTATTATAATCCTAAAGATATCACTATTCATATGAAAGCTCTGCAAATGAGCCTTTGGTAAGTATGATTTAACCTTTAGTGGACAGAGAAAAGAAGAAATAATGGAAACAGCAGCTTGACATAATTTAAAACACACCCAGGCTTCAAAGCATTTGATCTTGTTTCTTAGCAAAATATTTTTTTTTTAAGAACAGAATGTTGGTGATCATGTATGCAAGTTATATTTTATATATCTTCTGTTTGTGGTTCTTAGTTTAGGGAACAATTTCAGTTGATCAGAATAGGTCTTAATGTTTAAACATTACTATAATGCAGCTGTTTTTTTGCTCCTGGAGATTTCATCACAGCAAATGAATAGGTAATAAATGAGTCAGTTTGGGGCTGCTTCATTTCACTGGACGGTTCTGGGCTATGAGGCTTCAAAAACAGAAAGAGAGAGAAAAGAGAAAGAAATAGGCAATGACATGAAGGGATACAGGCAAACCTGAGCCATCATCAGAGATAACCCTCCCCCATTCCCAATAATACTGTCTGGTTAAGCAAAGCACTGCCACATATATATCAGGCAAGGTTATTACCACTCTGCTTTGTAAACATGCTGTGCCTCCTGGACATCTTCTATTTTTATTTCATTTTTGTGTTCTATCTTATATGTAAATCTAGGCTGGCGAGAGTCAGGAGGCATTCACAGGGTTGAGCCAAATTCATTCCAGGTGCAGTTCCAGGTCTGTTGACTTCAATGAAATTACACCTGGGATGAATTTGGTCTATTATTAACTATAGAGATTACATGTCCAGCTTCCATAGTATACTAAAATACCCAGAATACATATAAATAATGAAGTATGTAATTACAATCCTGGTTTTAATTTGTGTTCCTAAATGTACTGATGCTTTTGCACATGTTTATAGTTATGGCTATGCTATTGTAGTATATTTTTGTTTAGTGCAAATATATTTGGTTTTTTCTTTAAAACAGAGATACACAATGTTTACTTTCAAATGTCTCAGTAAGTCTTTCAAAATCCATATGATGGCTGATTGCATGTAACAATATTAAATTATATTGGTCTTAAATATCATACAGAGAGAGAGAGAGGGAAAGAGAGAAGCATATGCAGGACATCACGATACTGCCCCTTAAAACAATGAGTTTACCTTCCTATGGTTTATATGTTAATCAGTAAACACAAATAGGTGATCTTGTCAGAGTTGATACATGCCAATAGAATTCTTACCTATCAATGCGAAAAATTTCATTTTTATGTTTCCTGTCTCAAACAGTGCATACCAGGTCAGTTGAGAGGAATTTGTGCCTGACCAAACCCAAAAGCTAGGCAGTATTTAAATGGACTCTCCCTTCAGTAGGAGATAAAAAAGC
This sequence comes from Donacobius atricapilla, assembly GCA_013397315.1. Lineage (NCBI taxonomy): Eukaryota > Metazoa > Chordata > Aves > Passeriformes > Mimidae > Donacobius > Donacobius atricapilla. The sequence goes on along the minus strand of WBMY01005406.1, from coordinate 162,744 downwards.
ATAAGTATGACTTACCTCTGCATACATCTAATTCCGTTAGCTTCCCCTGTATGGTTTTGCACATTGCTGCGTCTTTCGGCATGGCACACTGTGAGGACCTGGTAAGCGAGTTAAAGTCAGATGACGCTAACGAATCCCAGCACAAATGACTGAATCAATAGGAAACCAGCCACTGCTGTTTAAGTGTATCGATAAATGTACCTTTATTTTCTCTTGAATGGATAAGTGTCGCAGTTAAGAGTCCTATGGATCTCTTAATTGAAAGTTAATTTTAAATCAATAAAGAGAGTCATTTAAATATTGATCAGTCCTTTCTACACGAATTGTTAGCTGATTTTTTTTTTTTGAAACAACTTTGTTTAAATGCAATCAATAGCCCACAATCAGTGCGTTCCATAAAAAATTGACAGATGTTCCCAAAATGCCTGCTAGGCATAATCTTATCTGTTTACATATGTAGCATAGATATTTCAGTTCTTTTCAAATGTACCCAGGTATCTATGGCAGAAATGTGATTTCCTTAAATACCAAACTGCACTACTAAAACTCATTCTTTCCCTTCTTTTTCAGTAAGGTGGTTTAAAATTAAAAAGGTAGAGTTCTTGGATTTCCTTTGATTCTACAAGTAATATTCACACTGTTTTACTCGTGCAGGCAGACTGCAAAAGAAGAATGACCTTGTTTTGCACATAGGGAAAAGAGAGATAAGCACTTATATAAAGCACATGTTCTCTGGAATTTGTGTGTCATAATCCATCAGATGTATTACTATATGCAAAAAAGATACCTAGCTTTTAATTATATAGACATTTATGTACATTTTGAGTATGCATGTTGAGTAGTAAGGACTTTTAGCTTTATTTCATGGATATGGTCTCTCTCCTCAGCAGCACATAGCAAGACTATTTTGTCTCAATTTGACAAAGCACACAGTTGAGTTAAAAGGATACAAATTTCATTTCATGAGATTCACTGAGATTAACCTAATAAAATAAACGTAGCTGCATGTGGCTTTCAACATTTCAGCAAATATGACACTTTTCTAACATGCCTTCCCCCAACACTTTCAGTAATTTGCCTGCAGTGGCCTGGTACAATTTAGTTTGTCACACCTAGTGATGAAGTCAGACTGGACACTTTGGTACAAGCAATATGAACTGAATTTTTCTCCTGTACCCTCTAATTAATTACAAAGTCATACTTTGATGTACACAGTTCTGAAGTCCTGAAGTTGGCTTTTAATATTATTTTCCTTATTTTTCAATTTTCAAATCCAGTGCCTTTTGAAGGAGGTTTGTACTTCTAAGTAATTAAGCCTTTTTTGAATATGGGAACATAAAGTTGATTATAACAAAACACAAAATTACATATATCTACAATTTGTCAAAATTAAAATTTTTACTTTCAGTGATCTGACCTAAATATAAAATAAAATTGACTGACAATTATTTTGACTGACATCTAACTGAAGAGTATTACCATAATAGTGTTTCATAAATGACAAAAAATTAAGTCCCTTAATTAAAACTGTTTATGACACATAATAATTTAAGGCAGGAAATAATAAACAATTTTTTTTTAAGAGTACTGTCTAAGGAGAATAGGGGTTGCTTGGGGGGGGAAACATCTGACAGTCAACATAATTTACTCTATTTTTGCTATGAATACAAATGCTTCCTGCTGTTCTGAAAATCCACTATTTCTTAATCCAGCATTATTGTCCTCTTAATGCAGCATTTCAAACCCATTTCGCTCAATTTTCTCTTAGAAAAGCCATATTAAAAAGGAAGATTAAAAAGAAAGAACCAGGTATCATTGGTTCATATGCATATGGGTTCAGCATGTGAGGATGCAGTTTCTAGGCCTGGCCTTAAGGTGTGACTGATAGATCTTATTTGTCTGATAGAGTTGACCAGGGAAATAGAGCTACAGCTGGTTACTTCATTAGGTCCTCTCATTGATTGAACCCTGCTGAAGTGATGCAGCAGGCTCCTGAGATAACTGCTGGTAATAGAACAAAATGAATTCTTATCACAGAGATTGGAAAGGCCATTAACCCTGGCCTCCAATGCTTTTCAGAGGTCACAGACAGGAAGCCAAGCGGTGACTGGGAAAACTCTTTTCTGTCTAACTACAGGTCATGTTAGAGGGGGTCTGTGACTTTTTTACCCTTCGGCTTCTGTACAGATGAAACTGTTACACTGGCAGATGTTAATAATCAGCTGTAAATAAATATTGGAAGCAGAAGAAGAAAAATGAGAAAGCACAGGAATTTTTTTCAATAAATATTTAATAAAAGAGCAATTGTTTCTGTGATATTTACTGCCAGTTCTGCTGTAGACTTTTGCCTAATACTTTTCCATATAAATTGAAAAAAGAAATATGTAGAGGCACTTAAAAACAGAAATTTAATATGGTTTTATATAAAAATACCTTTCCTTCCTTCCTTCAAAGATGAGAATTATAATTGCCTGCTGCTTGCCTGCTTGCCTTATTCAGCAAGCCTATCACCAGTTCATCTGTGAATTAGTGCAGGGCACTGTTTGCCTTTCACCTGGTTGAGAAGGGTATATATCTAAGTAACAGTCCTATAATTTACATTTAATGCAACCTTTCAATTGACCAAGAGCCCACAACCTAAGCCCCCATCTCACAGCTGAGGACTTTCCCACATTTGTCAAGTCAGTGCCACTCCAGCATCAGCCAGGAGAAATCATCCATTTAAAGCCTGGAGCTGCACATGACGATTTTCCTATTGCTTGTGAGAAATCCTGCCATGGCAGAGGTAGCTTTGTGTTTTACTTTTTTGACTCTTGCTTTCAGCAGCAGTGTTTTATTATGCACATGGATTAAAAAAAAATATAGTGGGATGCATCTTATAAAATTAAATGGAACATTTTCTCTTTATTACTGACATATTTAAGGCTATGCAGATATGTGTTGTAGGTTGATTTTAGCAGTATGTTGGTGGCTTCTATCCTTGTGATTGTGATTTAATTTCAATGTCTGTGGTCATGTGGTATTCTCTGCTGGAGCCAATCTTTCACAAGGAGCAAGTTCATTTAAATGTAAATGGGGTCCTGTGGACGGAAAAACTACATACTTCATGTCTTCAGCGACCCACCCAAGCATTTGGTTTGGCCTTGCATGCATAAATAATAACAAGAAGGTATGCTGTCATTGCCTTGCTTGAAACACCAGAAGTGGTTTGGCACAGCAAAAACCCCAAGCACTAAAAAGAGATTGGTTTGGATAAACTCACAGTTCAGATCCCCATCCTGATTAAACAGTGTAAAAAAAAACNAAAAAAAAAAAAAAAAAAGGAGAGAGAGTTATGGAGTTATTTTGAGTTGTGAATTACAGGAACAGCTGAAAACCAACTCAGGCTAAGAACATACCGTACCTAAAAATACTCTGAAGTAGCAGAAAGCTTGTCATTTTGTTAACTTGAATGGATTTTTGCTCTTAATTGTTTGTAGCAATTTGCAAGAGTGGGATGTGAATGTGGTATATGTGGCAATATAATTAGCATCATTTTAGCATAAAAATGCAAACCTACATTTTCTAAGTAGTTACCTTCCCTTCCACTAAAACATGGAAATGTATTACATAACTCTAAAGTATGTGTGGCTTTTTTTCAAGGTATTATTAAATATGACAAAATGGAATGCCTTTTCCTTTTTATTGGTGTATATAAGGAGATATGAAGGATTACACAACTTCTTTCTTATCAGAATCTTTGTGGTGTATATATATTTCCACACTGCTAAACTCGTGTTGACTTTTCATAGAAATACTCCAGGTGTTTTTCAACAGAACTGAAAAGTCTCCCCTAGAAATTTCCTTTCCCACCAAGCAAACTCATAAACAGGTTTTCATCTGTGTGGATGAATAGATATATTTTCAGGATTACTTCATTAAGTGCACACTTTTATTTATCTCATTTATTAAGAATGTTATGTTCTGTTGCAGATGTTTCAGGGCATGACACACGGGCCTGGAATCTCAGTGTGTGATACCTTTGGTGAAACTCACTTATGAAACCTCCAGACTTCCAGTTAGTTGTGCTCTGCACTAGGAACTTAGCAGAATTTTGACTTTGTTCCAGAGCTGTAATAAAAGACTGGTATTTACTGTTTTCAGAGATTTCTGAATAATATTTGATAAGCTTTCCTCTTCTTTTTATAAAGTGGCATTAGTTCAAGACGAGCTAGATTTAAGAAGTACAAGATTTGCTATCCAGGGTAAGAAACAGGATATTAGTGTTTGTGTTACTCAGCTGTATTAGGTGTAGCTGTGAATCATATAATTTTATCCAGGAAACTTCAAAACCTAAAATGTTCATCTGTTGGTCTCTCTTCCCTTATTTCATTGTGCTGGTTAAGTAACAATAATCAAAGCTGTTTGTTCAGTTTTCCTAAAGATTTTAGTGAAATAATTGTGTTATAAGTACAAATAGTGATGAGCAAATAGGTTTTTTTCTATCATATTATTCACTGTTAGGGGATACACATGTTGTGCTGTTTTTCATCATTTGATTATATTTCATACCAACTGACTTGCACAGCATCTCTTAAGCCTTCTAGATGTATTTGCAGACAACCCTATACTGTTAGAGTGTTTTAACTGAAAAAAAAAAGATAATAGAGCTCAAATACTGTCATGACAGATCTGAAATTCAACCTACTTCTCCTATCAGAAACCTCAGCAACACACCTGATACCTGAAAAACAGTGCTATTAGTTGCAGTGTGGGCAATATGTGATTTTCATTTTGTTTCGAATGTGTAAAATTATTTTCCCAAGTGCTTTTTGTTTAAGCTTGTAATTTTCAAGACATACAAAATTATTTGAGACAGAAGTCCACCTCCTACTTCACTAGTCTAAAGGAACAGACTTGAGAAAGCAAGTGCAAATGTCAAGCACATCATGAGAGAGAGCAAATCCAAGGGTGGGTGGTGCTAATCTAGGCTCATTTGCAGAAGTGGCATAGCAATTGTGATATAGAAAATAATCTAAAGACCATTAATAGACTAAGAGCCATTACCCTTTTTTTTGGAAATTATTAAGTTTCTTACATAATGATAAGCTATGGCAGAGAGAGAGTATCACCACATTGATTAATTTTAAGGCAAGTTAGCATTTGAAGGATCTTTGAATAAAGACTTTGAAAAAAAGGATCTCTGAAAATGAGTTAATATAGTTCGATCAAAACAGCAGTATATCATTTCATGGATATTGTGAAAAGTATGAGCATCCTTAATTTAGTCACTTTTATAAAAAAAAAAATAAGTGGGATACCCTTTATGTGATTGGAAAGACACTTGAGAATGGGGGGAAAAAAAAAAAAAAAAGCTGTTCTCGGCAAGGACAAAGAGAAAGCCTTTCCCCAGAAAGTTGATCATAGCTTTTTTAAATGCAAATAGTGAACTACGAAAGGTGGTCTCTTCCTGCAACATAAATTTTACTCCACATACCCTGTAGCAAAATATCTGACTAAAGCACCCCAAGGGCAAAAAATTCCTCATTGCTCCCAGAAGCCAAACAATCTGTTAAAGGAATGAAATCCACCTGGCTGTCAACCATTTTCAGTTAGGGAGGTAATACACATGAAACTTCTTGAAGTCTAAATATTGAAGTATAAAACCAGAAATATGGGTGGAATGATAGAGTTATTGATGTCTGGCCCAGGTCAGGAGATGGGGTCCAAATTCCCAACTGGCTTCCAAGACAGTGATCTGGCTTTGGGTTTAAGTTCGTGTTTCTGGAAACTAGGAATTTGATATGGCAGCTTCTCCAAAAACTGACACAAACAGAGGCACTACTGTTTTCCTGTGGAATTGAAGGTACATCCCATCATATTTTTCTAGACTCTACAATAACAAATGGAATTTCTGGTTTTGTTTTCTTGCATTTGTAGGCTGTGCTAAATGTTACATACTTTTCTGCTGTCCATGTCCAATTTAATCAATATTACAAGTGCTCCCATGTGGTAGGCGGAACAGTGGAAATAAAGTGAAATTTCCACAGCTTTTACCCATTGAAATTCTCAGAGGGCAAGATTCTTATAAACTTCACTTTGCTTCCTCTGTAATAGATTTAGTAGCTCCATTCAGGAAGAAAGTCTGATGTGCTTTCTCATTTTCAAAATGGAGATAGCAAACCAAGCTTTCTTCTATTTCTAGATCTTGAAGAACTTTGAAATTTTAACATTCTTTTACCATGAGTGTTGAGAAATGTACTTGTCTCCAGAATTGCACCAATGTGCAAGTCAACAGTGTGACTACAGTTCAGTAGGTAAAGTGAGGTAAATTCCAGACATTCCCAAAAAGTTTTTGGAACTGGTGTGATTTACATCAGTTTAAGGCTGTTTGGAATATTTTATTCTACACATAGGAATTGGTAATGCCCACTTTGAATGAACCAACTACATTGGCACTGTGCCACTGGGCATCCTTTTCATTTCAGAGCTTTCCTTCCAGCCATTTAAACCATCTTTTAGGCATCTGTGTGCTGCTGAAAAACACTTTATCAAAGCCTAAGATCTGGTCTTTATTCCCAGAGTTCATTATAATAGTCTAGAACTTGTGTGCTTGTTATTTTGGTGTCCTCTGTTACAAAGAATTACTGTATTGTCTTCTTCCTTGTACAATGCATCATTTGGGCTCAGCAGTCACTAGCAGAGTTCTGCTTCATTCTTCATGACTGATTATTTGTCGTATTAAATTCTCCCCTAACAAAGAAAAGTTGTGAAACACTGTAATCGAAAGAGATAGTGGAATGTTCACACTTCTTAGAAGATGTTGCGCCAGTTCTAGCCTTTATTTATATGAAATTATTGTTTCTGTTGCTATTGTGCTCTTTCAGTGCAAATAAACAAACAGGAGGAGGAATATTAAATAAGGGGTTTAGGAAAATTAGGTTAGATGAAGAAACGATAAAAAAAGATTCAACACAATTCAAATGAAACAGCAGGGTTTAAATGATCCTGTACATCTATAAAGCTGTGTCTGTGGATTTGCTGTTACTTGGTAGGCCAACTGTTTTCATTTTATGTACCATAAAATTATTATAACTGCATTTCTGCTTAAGCAAGGGTGGGGACTCTTTAAAATGGAACAGGCTGTGTGCTGTTTTCTTAATCATAGGAGCCCTAGAATAATTATCAAACACTGTTTTCCACAGAGTTGATCTATAATTCATCTGAGGAAGAAAACATCTTCCCAATAAAAGATTTTTTTTGTCCTCAGTTGTTCAAAGGTTTCTTTTTATTATTATCATTAACCCAATTATGAAATTTCACAACTTCTTCATTTCTCAGCTTTTTTTTTTTCATATGCTAGTAGCTGGAGGGGGAAAACATAGGTGGAGACATTCAGTAAAAGGGTTTTTACAAGGCTTACAGTTATTCTAAGTTACAGCCAAGGGAATTTAATTGGAGGAAGGGTTTTGGAGGCTAGCTTGTATTTTTTGACAGTTTGTAGTATTTTCAATTCCATAATTCAACAGTCATAAGAGTGCATTAAAATTTCTGATATGTATAAAGAAGTCAAGTTTGAATTATCAGTGAAATTGATTACCTGGATTCTGGCTCAACCAGAGCCCATCTGCTGCCCACACCACCGGCTGCAGCCCATAGTTTCAGAATACATGACACAAAATAAATATTCCTCTATCAGGTCTGTTGTGCTCACTGCAATTTAACGTCGTTTCTTCATTCCATAGGTTGCTGTTTACAAGTGGAAGTAAGAGAATTACTTCAAAAGTGAATGTAGTAAATGTGCTCTTTTAGTGTAGTTTACATATAGTTTTGCTTTATTTAAGCAACCCCACCCCCATACTCTGGATAACTGTGAGTTGATTATAACATATTTGAGGTTGAGTTTTAGGTTTTCTATTTGCTTAGGCCTTATGTAATGGTGGTGGTGTTTTTAAAATTGTTTCTTCTTTTTTTCCCCCAGACCTATAAAATTATTTTATTGAACTTCGTTATCAAATGAAATCTCATGTTCTTGCATAACTCATTAGCTGAGATTGTGAGTATAGCACCTATCATGAGGCTTTCTGTAGAAGTTCCAAAAGTTGGCCACTCTTCATACGTTTCTGCAACAAGACATTTCTTTCCTGTTGCCAGCAGTAATGCACACCTATAACTTAGCTCACAGAAGCACCCTACTTTCCTTTGGCAGCTAGGGGTTAAGCAGTAGGTCTTGGCTTCCAGAAGAAGTCCAATTCTGGCTATGAGGGAATGAATGACAGCAATAAGACTGGAAACTTTTCTATTCTGAATTAAGGAGCACACATGAAATATATCTTCTCTACAGTTTGATCAGCAACTGCTTCTGGAAGAAATTCACTGAAACCTGCTGAACCTGCATGTTGTCTTTGAAGTATTTAGCAATTTTGTTTTAACCTTTGATTTATTTTTCTATTAGAAACTAAAGGTTGAGTTAAAACTTAGTTATGCTGAATTTATGGTAGTCTCAAGTGGTATTTCTTATATGATATTCAATGAGTAACTTGTGAGGGAGAAGATCTAGTTGAATCAGATTCCATTTTCAGCTTGTTTCTCGTAAGGGTGTGGTACCTGTTTTTTCAGAAAGAAAGAGCTGAAATACATTCCTTGGCCCCAAATGGACCTTCTGACCAATCCTATTTCTATTTTATTTGGAAATATAGGATGTATGGGCTTGTCATAGCTCATAAAATCCTGATGAAATAGTATTTTCTTTCTATTTTTAAAGTTGACTTTAAATGACTAAGTTAAATAAAGGTAAAAATTATTTTTGTTACACTGATGCCTAAATTTCCTTATTTGAGAGGTGCAAAATAGTTTTACTCCACCCCGTGACACAGGAAATGTAAGGGTTCAGCTTAGTTTTGTTTCTTTTTTCATGTTGAAGTATCTAGCTCCCCTAGTTAGCAGCAAATTTCAAGTTGTGCACTTCTGATTCCTTGTGTTCTCAGTTTCTGTTGAAGTCAGCTTGTCAATTGATTTTTCTTTCTCTGTAAATATATATATGAGCAAAATATTTTCTCTTTTTAATGATGTTCAGCGTTGTAATAACTTTGTGAGATGGTCTCCAAAAACAGCCTGCTGTACTTGTATTCATAGATTTTGAAATGAGCACAAGCCATGCAATCCATTTGAGTTTAACATCCTGCCAGGCTGACATTCTCTGAAAATACAAAAACATGCATGTGATCCCTCTTAGCCATCAGCTAAAACATGGCTTTTGTTAGCCTGACAAATTGTATGCTGCACATGGGGGAATGAGTGAGGAATGTCACCTCATTGTCACATGCAGTTCAAAATAGATACCAGCTCCAAAAAGCCTTGGATGAAGAGTCTCTTCTTTCCTCCTCATTTGAGAGTATAACAAGTATGTTTATCTGTGCTGGTCTTGACTATGTCAAGTGTGCTGTGCTCAGCCGATGTGGAAGCCTTCACAAAGCTTCTAGATAAATGTAAATGACAGAATAATGACATGTTCGTTCCTGCCCAAAGAGTGTTTGTATGAAATTGGTGATGCCCTATTTCATCTCCACAACAAATTCTGAGGAGAAAACCCCTCTTCCTTCCCCTACCGGTGCTTTTGGGACAGAGACTGTTGCAAAGGAAACAAGCAAAAACTTGACTGCAGTTTCTGCAGTGAATTGAACTGAAGCACTGCTTTTTAACCACACAATCCATTAAAAAAAGTTCCGTGAGTGGCAAATGAAAATGTTGTACATATTGGAGAGAAAAAGAATATCTACCCAAGCTTCTTTGGGATACTAAAGGGAGCATATCTCAAAAAAGAGGTGTTTAGACAGAAAATTATGATGCCTCCAGTAGTTGCTTCATCTTGCATTTTCACACGGTTATCTGAAATGCTTGTCAGATGCAAACATTTCATGTCTTTCATGTGTGTGGCTCAGAACTGTCCCCAGATCAGCAAATCTGACTCTCTGTCAGCAACATAAAGATAGGACTGTGCCTAAAAGCCACTTGTTTAATTTTCAAAGATTCTTTTTTTGTTAAAAAAAGATTCATAGAAGATGTAAAAAACCAAACTCAAGCTCTTTTACCCATATCTAAAACAGATCTCAACATTGTATGCACAAATGCTGTATGAGACTAAAAATAGAAGTCTTTAAAGATGCATGGATTAAGTATACAGTAAGGGGCAGAATTTATTTTATTTTTTTATGAAGGTGCCTAAATTAATCTTGCTCTTCTAATAAGAAACTTCTTAGGGTTTTGGTTTGTTTTTTTTTTTTTTCCTCCTGGTTTTGGAAGTTTCGTGCTGCTTGCTTCACATCATGTTCCACTTTTCAAGTGAAATACTACTATAAACGAGTGGCTATTATAATCCCCAGACCTCAAAGCCCAGCACACATGGCTTTGTGAACATGTGATTTGAAATGAGTGGAACTTTCTCAATATATTTGTAGGTTGGTGTGTATGGAGGATATGTTTTATGAGGACTATAAAATCTGCTTAAAGGCCAGGTGTTGACCATCTATTTTGCATTGGTAAAAATCCTCTGAGCCTAATGTGTGGCGTTTTACTAATTCCTCTGAGACTGTGGAGATTCTCAAAACTGCTCAGCTTTCAGCCCATAGGTGCTAAGATTAACACTGAGCACTTCTGGAAATCAAATGTGTGTTCGTTTAAGCCCATTTTTTTGTAGTATGACCTCTGAAGATTTCAACTTCTGTGAATACCTGTACTCAACCAAAGAAAATCCATGCCAATAATTTAAAAAGTCCATATTTTTTTTCTTATTTTTCATCTTGGTGATAACTGTGGAACTAATTTATGCTGAGTTGATCAAAACATCTTGTTTCAAAAAGAAAACAATAATTATCACAAATGTAGCACATCTCCCCAGTTGTAATTGTGTCTCATCTTTCCTTGTCTTTTCCCATCATAAGAGAAGCTACAGTATTTTTTGTAATTACAGCATGTATAAGTTGATTATTCTGAAAACACTGTTTGCTGACTCAAAATTATTACATCCACCAGTATTAGAATAGATATCTGCCTCACTGTGATATTTGCTTACTACAGTCACTACACTATTCCTAAATTCCTAAGTCCTATTCCTAAATACTACTCCTAAATCAGCTAAGTTGGATCTAGTATAGTAAATAAATCCGTAAAATATTACAATTTTATTCACACCATCCTTGTAAACTTCAGCCTACTTAGTGCAGGAAAATCCTTGTGCATAGAGCATGAAGAAAAATAATGTGATATATTTAAGACAATGAAAAACTTGGTTCCATATCTGTTTCTGCTGGAGAGTTCTTTTTTGTTCTTTTTTT
>WBMY01005406.1:119128-140324 GCA_013397315.1 Donacobius atricapilla | reverse complement strand
GCTTCACGATGCATTTTTACATGTGCTTGCGTTTGTTCCAGCCTGTTGGGGGGTGGGGGGGGTTGTGTGTGTGTGTGTATGCGTGTATGTGCATGCATGAGCATGTATTTTAACACTAATCATTTCTGGCCAAAGAATATGAAATGACAGGCTTTAAATCTGCCACACTGGGGGAAAGCAGGTACTCTTGTAAAGACACAGTCAGATTTTGAAATATTGCAAATTATTTAGAATTAATATTCAACCTCTTTAAAGCACCGTTCTTTCACTTGTTTTCCCCCTGTTTTGCCACCTTCTGTTAGTGCTGCTCTTATTACAGGACATATTTTTTAACTGCTGTTAACTGGTGACTGAGTTCCTTTCCTGAGATCTTTTCTGTGTTTGTCCACAGAAGAACAAGGTGAAGACACAGAAGGGTCTGCTAAAAGTGCATCAGTGGCTGTGGCTGATGATAAAGACTCAAGTGAGAGAGACAATAGTGAAAGCAAAAAATCTAGCAAAGACTCTGGTAAGATGCTAGAATTTTGTTTTCCCCCTTTTTTAACTTATGAAATGCTCTTTCATTTTAAACTGTCTGGACATTCCCACTACTATTCATTGCATGTGCATTTTGCATGTGATTTCTATCAGTAGCCTCCCATTGACCTATTTTTAATCATAACCATCTGACAGGATAGATGCGGATAAGTTGAAGAATATTACAGGACGACCAGTGAGATTATTTTTTAATCAAATCAGTTTGTGTGCTTGTAATTTTTTAAGCGCCTTTCATTAATCTTTGCTGTACTTGTGATTCCTCTGATGGCATATTAATTTTTCATAAGCATAGGATTAGGTACCACTTGAATTTTTTCTTCAATCAGGTTTTGCCCCCCTTTTAACCCAAAGAATGTGAGGGTTCTTGTTATTATTTTTTGCCCTTGCTCACAGATTAGTTACTCCCAAGAATCTGGCCTCTTCCTGAGCATTTATTTGAGGCATTTACAAAAAAATACACAAAATCCAGTGAAAAAGTTTACAGATGATTCAGCCTAAGAAAGAGGAAATATCATTGAAAACGGATTATGGGTTGGGTAATTTTGATCTCCTGCAATAGACAAAGCCCAGTAATGAAAGCTACTGTCTTTGAAAACAAAACCTCTATGTCATGACATTTACTTGTGCACAAACAAACCCAGGGCCAGCATCTGGTGTAGATACCCAAGGCTTTTTCTGTGTTTGATTTGGCAAATATGTGACTTCACCCATGCTTTTTATGTATGAGATGGAAATCTATGGTCACAATGAATATTACATTGGCTACTTTTGCCGCACGCTATACCTAGTTACATTATGTTGGATTCACTGAAGCAGAAGAAGTGCTGAAACAGGTTGAAGCCTATTAGTTTCAGGTAGTCATATATCTTTTCCTTGTATGCTGATGACAGCAGCATACAAAGGAGGTTCTGTTGTCCATAAAGACATATAGTCGTAGAAAAAATATCATTTTACATATGAGTTTCTTTACACCCAAATTCGCCTATACTGAAATTTGCTCTTTACATATTAAACATTTTTAAATTTATTTCTAAAAAATTTCTATGCTAAGTCAATTCAGAAGACTGACTTAAAGATTAAAACTTCCTTTAAGTTTGTTTGTTGATGGGCTAAGGTCAGCACCCATCACAGTTTACAACCTCAACTGCTCTTCAGTCACTTTATTTTTTGAGATCAAGAGACTGAGGCAAGGCCGATGATGACAAGGATGATGTTGAGCAAGAAGCTGTGTTGTGGTTTAAAACATCTATTCCCTTTGTCTGGCTCTCTGACTTGGTCAGAACTGTCTGCAGAGCAGTAAAGCCATGCTCCCAAACTGACACAGGTCCTCCTATGCAGTCTCCCCAGGGGCTGGCCTGGACACTCCCCAGGAGAGGGGCAACAGCCACTTGCAGCCTGCATTTCCTACCATACGCTTTGCCTAGGGGACAGTATAAACCACTTCAGGGAATTTAGCAGCCCTCTTTTTTTCTTAGGCTGGCCCAGTTGTTTAGGAAAGAATACAGTATTAAAGCTCCAGAAAAAAAAAAAAAAAGAAAAAAGAAAAAAGAAAAAAAAAAAAAGGAAAAAGAAAAAAAAGGAATCTAGAAAAAAAATACTGAAGGGGAATTCTCAAAATTCCATCAGGATTAACCACTCATAAGGGCCAAGTTTAATTAGGACAAACCTATATCCAGATGCCTACTGGGCGCACTACAAAAAAACAGCATAATTGTTCTGCATTCCCGTGCCAGCAATTACACAAATAACTTTGCAGTAAGATTCATATAAAAACAAGGGCTGAAATATGTTTGCCTTTCTGCTTTGCAGAAAATAGTTTGTACTGAAAAATCCTGAATCTTTTAGAAACTTTTAATTCCTAATTTAAATTAATTGTGCATATGTAACATTTCAGCCATCATCTTAATTTTCACTCAGCTGACAAGTATTTCTAATGATTGCATAACTGCTTCTGTATAATTGAATGTTAATTTGGGCTTTCTCATGAATTGAGTATTGCAAGTCTTGCAAAGAAATCTCAGGAAAACCAATAAATTAATCACAATACTAACAAGTTAGACAGGAAAGTGCTGTGACCCTTCTTTAGCATAGAATCTATTAGACAAGAAAGGATTAACAGGTATTTAGTAACACTGTGTTTGTGTAAGCTGTTGTGCTGCGTTGCTTACCTTATCTCAAGGAGAAGAGCTTTCAAAATGAGACTTGGCAGTATGCAAGTTATATTTGTTGAATATTCATCCCAAATAGAAAAGCCTACTAATGCCTCATTTATATTGTCATTTAAATCTAGTGCCACTTTAGATTAATTATAATCCAAATTACAGCTCTATGCACTGCAAGAATTAATATGGAATTTATCCAGATTAATACATTTGCATTGAAAATGTAATATGTCTCTGCCATGGCTAAGGGGAGCACTTTTTAATAAGGTAGTAAACATGAGGAAGGATGGAAATTAACCTTCATTATTGCAATGAAAATTATCCTTTCATTCTACTCTAATTAGAAGGAATACTCTACCAGTAATTATAATTTTAGAATTATTTTGAGTCTGAATAACATCATCTGATGTGTCAGAAGTCTTAAATTATGCAATCTTTATCAAATATAAAGATCCATAAATAAGAAAATAGTGGCTTTATCATAGCTTTTCCAGGATTATGTCTCACTAGTATATGTACTTCATTAACTTTCTCCTTCTTACTAGTCACACAAACATTTTTATTTTTATTTTGGGGCTTCAAAATATATTATGAAGGTGATGACATCTGAATTGCAGTGAATTGTGTCATTTTTATATTAGCAATCCTACACAAGTTAAATAATTCTGTTACTGACAGGCAGTCATTGCCTAGTCTATTTCATGGCACTTATTTATAATTAAACTTACTTTTCAAGCTAAATGTATTGAATTGCATTATTCATCTAAAATAAGATGTATATTTTACATTATAAAAAGAATTTCAGCTGTTTCACTGTTGCAAAAAAACAAAACAAAACAATTCCAAATAATGCATCTCAAGAATAAAAAGTGAGTATTTAAAACATGTAGCAACTGGATTTAGTCTTTTCCTACAACTGCCTGGTAAGAATGGCATGGCAGTGGAATGTGTAGCTATGAAAACAGTGCACACGGTATGCTCAAGACCATGGGATTTCCTCTTCTCTTACCCTCCTCCTTTGATAACCCTTTCTATGAGACCATAGGTGTTGACAGCTTTTCTACCAAAGCTCCCTAAGACAGCGAGTTCAATGTGGCAAGCACAGTGTTGATACAGCAAGACGAGGGAATGAGTGGTTGGTAGTAGCTGGACCATTGGATGAAAGGTTGAACTCTGCTTTTGGCGTGTTCACTGTGGCTCGGGGACTCTAGTCTTCTCCATGTGCAGGGGCGAGTGGCTCCCCTGTGCCAGAGGGAAAAAACAACCACGCTTTTTCTTTTCTTTAAAGCTCACCATAAGTCCCAGACTCAGTTACATTACTATTGGCCAGATGCAACTTCAGTCATATAAGAACTAACAGTGCTTGAGGTTGAATGAATCCAGAGCCAAATGACAACAAAAACAACAAAGCCTCTGTAAACTTTGACAGTTTATATAAATATCATAGTAAACATTGTAAAAAGCTGTGCTTTGTTATGCATTTATTGACCCCAGCACAGTGTTTTATAACTCTACTGTTTTATTATATTAACCACAAAAGAAATTTAACCAACCCCCCCCCCACCTTGTTTTTATAGAAACAAGAACTATGTGTTTCATGATTATTATAGGCCCTTTGAAGTAATTAAGTTATTTCATCCTGTGGTGGAAGATGTGTAATATTAACCTTGTGTGTGCCCAGGCACACACAGAGTGCACTTCAAGATAAATGTCACTAGCAGTTAAATATCACTGCCAGAACACAGTGAGATGCATTTTCACAAGTAAATTTCGAAGGAGAATTTGGTTTGTAATTCCTGTAGCAACCAGTTGAGAACGATCTGGTGTGATGAGGGGAAGAGAAGGTAGAATTTTTTCATTTTGTTTTTTAAATTCAGCTTCCGGTGTAACAATGTCTTTTTACATCAGCTGAGATTCTGGCCCATTTTTTTAAAAAAGGATATTTTTAAACTGACATATTATAAGGTAAGAAACAGTAGAGATACTTTTGATGGTTGGAAATGAAAAGAGGCTAATAATTTGAATCTGTCCTTCTAAAGCTCAAGAAACAACCTTTCTCTTTTAATATAGTATGTCGCTTTTTTACTTCCCATAATTCTCATAGTCAAGATACTTAAATAATATGTAAATACAGATAGGCCAGAGAGTACTCTATTAATAGTCATAAAGCAGAGTGAATAATAAAATGGTGCCTTATGTGATTTCATCACTTAGATTTTACCTTTAAGCATAGGTAGCCCTTTGGGTTGTTGGCCCAGCAGTGACTGAGCAGTCTAAAAGAGGCCTCCAAGATCTGCTCCTGAGAGTGCAAAAATTCAAGGGGCTCTAAATAGGGACTTATTCAGATGATAAACAAATTATGATGAGTTGATCATTATAAATAGGAAAATAGGGCAGGAATAAGCTTTGAGCTAGAACATGCAAAAATTACTGGCCTAAATTACACCAAAAGAAATAATTAACAATTTAGGAGTAAAAGTCAATGTGTGCGGAAATCACTTTTATGGTGTAAGTCATAAAATAGGTATTATGTTGTTTTTTTTCAAAGTGCCCTTCAGAAAATGTCCCTGTATGATCCATTTTTCAATTAGTTATTATTTTACCGTGAGGATTTGGTATTTACCTTGAAAACTGTTCTCTTATTTTGCTTCTCTTTAATGTTGTCTTTGTAAGATCAAATATTGCACAAAGTCTATATAAAAATAATAGCAATAAAAAAGTTTCTTGATTTTGTGGTTTCTTTATTCTTGTTTACTTTGTTGCCAAAATGTCCATGACCTTATTTTTAAATTAATCCTAGGTTATTGGGCAATGAGGTGCAATTTGTTCATTTATATGAACCTTATGTGGATTGAAAAAAATCAAGATAAATCTTCATGCACAGCATACAATCAGATTACCCCTGGACTATATATTTACGTTGGGTCTGATAGCAATCAATGGTTTAGCTTCATTGCATTTCAAGATGTATTTGCACCCAGTGTCCAGTGATAGTGTCCTCACCCTGGAAATAATTTAGTTGCAAATTGACTGGAAGATGGTGAAAATTGAAAGTTAAAATTAGAAATACTCATAATAAACAGCAGAAAAAAGGTCAGATGATGCCGCACTATGATGAGATTGGAATGGCTGGTAAATGAGGTTTTGTGTTTGTCGTGAGATGTATGTGACATGCCTACCCAATGCTCTTGTAATATCCAGCCTAGCAGGAGAGATTATCTGGCAAATTGATGCTGGAAAGAATTTTCTGATGGACTGGGAAATTAGAATTGCACTCTTTTCTTTGATGTGTGCAAGACTGGGCCACATTACACAGCTAGCTCAGGCATAATATTAAATATAGTATTTAATACTTAATAGTACAACTATCTATAGAAAACAATTATATTCTGGTTTTGATCACAAATGCCAGACTATAAAAATTCACATTGTAAACATCTAAAGCAATCCCAAATGACTGATCTTTGTATATAATTAATATTAAGTTAGCTCTGAAATCCTATTCTCCACAGTATTTCTTTTAAAGACTCGCTATATTTAGCTTCAGAATAGTAACCAGGCAGGAGTTATCAAAACAGCACAATAATCATATTGCTCAGACAATTTAGAAAAGAGAGAGGGTAATTAAACAGCAGCAAATTAATTATTTTGGAAAACAGGCTTTTTAAGCAAAAGCTGATTCGTTTTAATGTAATACACAAATTCATACTGAGCTGCTAAAGAAAGAACATTATTGATTAATCTTTAAAGGCAACCTAGGGTTCTCTAAACAGTAGAGAAGAGTCCATTTTTAAATGTATTTATAGAGTATCAAGGACAAAAGTGTATTTTCACCTTTGTGCTTACCAGACTTGTTTATTCAACTTTATTTTTTTCTCAGCATTTAAAAAACAAGCAAGCAAACAAAAAGAGACCCTCAAAGACAACACAGACCTTTGAAGTCAGAGCCTCTTTGTAAACCAGGATATTTTTAAGTTTAAAACATATTCTCAAAAATTATGTTTTCAAAACAGGAATAGTCACACCAGAGAAGGAACCAAAAGT
Source organism: Donacobius atricapilla (assembly GCA_013397315.1). NCBI lineage: Eukaryota > Metazoa > Chordata > Aves > Passeriformes > Mimidae > Donacobius > Donacobius atricapilla. The sequence goes on along the minus strand of WBMY01005406.1, from coordinate 133,581 downwards.
GAACACTGTGGTAGGGGCACAACAGCTTCTTCTGGCAAAAGAAGAGGATGGTGCAGCTAAAAAAGCAAAGCCTCCAGAGGACAATAAATTTTGTCATGAGCAGGTAAAAGGAAATGTAACAATTTAATTGCATTCTAGAACTCTTTTTCAAATAACTCAAGAATGAAACAGAGATGATATGCTGTTAAAATAGCTATATCAGCAAGTTATAAAAAGCACATTGACAAATAGCCTGCATCTTAACTTGATTTTTTTTTCAGTTCTATCAATGTCCTTACTGTAACTACAATGGTAGGGACCCAAATCGCATCCAGATGCACGTCCTGTCACAGCATTCAATGCAACCTGTTATCTGCTGCCCCCTCTGCCAAGATGTCCTCAGCAACAAAATGCATCTCCAGCTTCATTTGACCCATCTGCACAGTGTGTCCCCTGACTGTGTGGAGAAACTGCTCATGACAGTAAGTGCTCCAAATACTGATGCATGTGCTACACAAACATACTTGGGCCTTGTGGGTAATGTGTTTGTTCTGACATAGTGTTCAGGTAGCCTGGGGAGGGGAGTGGGTCAAGATTCTTAGGTTCTCTTGTCAGCTGATCCAGTGATGGCTGTCCCTTGGGAAAGTGGCTGAAGGTGGATTTCGCAGATGCAAAAAGCCTGTATTCCTCATTGACATTAACCTTGGAAAAGTTAAGCCAGTCCATGTCTCTAAGTGCATACCTGAAAATTTGGTCTAATAATATCCAGGTCCCAGAATATTGTGACTTCTGTTAGTAATGTAATAGGAACTCCTTGAAGAGTGTAGTTCCCAAATGTGGAAGAATTCCTGTGTATACCTCTACTGTACATTACATTACATGAAATTCACTGTAAAATAGCAGTTCAAACATCCGTTTAAGCAATGTCAGTAAAAACACAATCAGCTCTCGTACGTATTTGTTATTACAAAATAAATTCGGTTAGAAAACAGACCTCCTAAGACAAAATGGCTCTGGTTGTCTTGCCTTCTTAGACAGAAATGTACTTGGAAATCTCAGTGATCCTACTCCTTAAGTATTTACTTATGTATCCATAGATAACTCCTTCATTTATAAGGGTGTGGTTGTATATCTACCACCTCGTTCCCGACTGAAGTGGCAAAAATATTAGAAAGAATTGAGACCTCTTGACTGAGGGTCTAAAGTTCATTGTGCTTAGAGCTTATGAGCAAATACACACTTGGGTAACTTCTTTCCTTTTCCTTGGTTTTCTACTCATTGTAGCTCTGACAGACCAGGTAATTCGGGCTCACTGGAAGGAAAATGCAGTAGAAATTTAGCTTTCACAGACCCTTTTAGTAAAATAGAAAAATATGGAAAATCTCCCCCTCCATATTGAGCAGCACTAGCTTTCTTCTCAAGTTCTTCATGATTCCCTCAATGCTGATAGTGAAGCAACTTTGAAATCTTTTTTCATCAGGTGCTGGGGAGTTGTCCCAATGTTTCTGAGAGGGGGAAGAACCCTGATGTTTCCCAGAGAAAAGACTGTAAAACATCACCTTCATAATTGAAATTGTCATCATTGCTAACACTAATACGCTCTGTCCATAACTGAACCTTCTGACAACAGAATACTATTTATAGCAAATTTTTCTTCTCTGGGACATTTACAATCCTCTACGTAATTTTTTTAAAAGACCTCCTTAAAGTCATTAGTCCTATGAGAGGATACTATTAATGCCATGTTTAAATCACAAATGTACTAAACCCAGGTGGGTTTTTTCAAAGAATATTTGTCCAAGAGACAATTTGTGTGTATATATGTATATGTGTGTGTGTGTGCATATATGTATGTAATTTTTATGTTTCCAATATTAGGGGAACAAAAGCTATTTCTACTCATACCTCATAATGAATGTAGCTTCCATTATTTATTTTCAACTCAAAAATCTCTTCTGTGGATAATCTTTTTACCTCTGCATGGAGAAGTCCTATCCTTCAGTTAGAGAAGAGGAGCTGCAGCACAGTCTGGACTGATTTACCCAAGGTTCTTTAGACAGAATCTGGTAATGCAGGAGCTTGAACGTAAACTTGCTAAGTCTTAGTAGGACGGTCCTATATTTCTGATATGAATTTGTTTTGAAGATCAAAGCAAAGTGAAATGTTGAGCAAGTTGATATTCATATCAACTTAGGTAAACTGAATACTACCAGACTAAGAGTACATCCTACAAAGATTTCTGTCTATAATTTGAAAACATAACACAAAAGATAAAGCAATCTGAGGAAGATACATAAGAAATTGAAGTCAAGAAAGAGAAAAAAATCCAATTTTAAATATAAATAAGTTGTTACTTCCCAATTGAAATAAACATCATTTTCTTTCAAAGATCACGGAATGACCAGCATTTGTGTAAAAAAATAAAGATGAAGAGAAGTGGGAATACCCTCAGTGAAAGACTGACATATCTCAACATGATCTCTGGAGGATATCCTAGGAGGATTCCCCTGATAAATCCAATGACCCTGGCAAAGTCAGCAAAACCTTCTTTGTGGTGATACTGAGACCAATGAAATATTGAGTGCATGTAGTTCTATAGTATCCCCTCAGTGTGGATTATTTTGAGTTGATTCTCCACAAGGGACACATGATGCTCTGGAGTATGGTCTGTCAGAAGCCATAATCAAGGACTGAATCAGGATCTTGATTTCTAACAGTCATCCAGATATGGTGGACCTTTTGAATTATAATTTCACACTGTGTATAGTCTTAAATAGTGGAATTATTAAATCTTTCTGTAATAATACCATATTCTTGGTTTTCAAAGGTTCCTGTACCAGATGTCATGATGCCCAATAGTATGCTATTGCCAGCAGCTGCTTCAGAGAAATCTGAACGTGACACACCTGCAACCATTACAGCTGAGGGATCTGGCAAATATCCAGGTATGCAAGAAAAAGCCAGACATGTAAAAGATAGGTATGGGCAATTTAGAAATAAAACTACTTGCTACTTAGTAAAGGGAATCTTTTTCTGGCTTGCCCATAGCCACAGAGATAAAAAAATGAATGTAGCAAGGGGTCTGCATTGGGTTGAGCTAGTAGAATGCACGTGTATGCCAGACTCTTTGCTTTTGGTGGAGTTAAAATCAAACAGCTGTGCCTAGCCACTTTGAGGGCAGGATCCTCCTTGTTTAACCAGCAAATTAGACCCAGTCTCAGAAGACAGTGGCGCTTTCACCATCAATGGGGAATGTTAGGTAAGTGATTTTGTCTTCATTTCCAACAGCAAGTTTCTGATCCTGGACACTTACTGTATCATGCACTGGGAAATTTTGCTAGTTGTCACAGCATGCTCCTCACTCTCTTCTCAGGCCACTATCATCCTCTTTCTAATCATCTGTCCTACCTATTTTCCTCATTTTTCTACTCTTTCCCTCTTTCCTACTCTTTATTTCCTTTTCTTGTTCAGTGCTCTCATTGTACCAATAAACTCCTACCTTCTGGCAAAGAAAAGTCCTATGCCACAGCTTGGCCAGATGCCACTGCCAATCTGATAATTGTGTATGGATGGGCTTTATTCCTTTTCTTAAACTCCTGTTTGCCCTACCTGCTTTATTTTCTGGGACAAGGACAGGTTGTTATATTTTGCTAAGCTGACACATGGCATACTAGGTGCCTTTTTTGATTTCTAATGAAAAAAATGAATTAAAATGAATTCTGTGTGCTTTCTCTTCTACTTGTGTAAAGGACACTTCACTTTCTTTAACTAGGTGAAAGTCCTGTGGATGAGAAAAGTACCCCTGGGATTGATGAATCAAAAACTGGAATGGAAATTAAGACTGAGGAACAGAAGCCACCTAAGGAATCTACTGAAACACCAGATTGGAATAAGAGCAGCAGCAAAGACACAAAGACCACTGACTCTATGACAGACCAGCTAAATGAGCAGCAGAAGAAGCAGCAGCTGTCTGTTTCTGACCGCCATGTCTATAAGTATCGCTGTAACCATTGTAGCTTGGCTTTTAAGACTATGCAGAAGCTTCAGATACATTCCCAGTACCACGCTATTCGGGCAGCTACCATGTGTAGCCTTTGCCAACGTAGCTTCCGTACATTCCAGGCTTTAAAAAAACACTTGGAAGCAGGTCACCCTGAACTCAATGAGGCTGAACTTCAGCAGCTGTGTGCATCTTTACCTGTCAATGGTGAACTGTGGGCAGAAAGTGAAAGTATGGCACAAGATGATCATGCACTAGAACAGGAAATAGAAAGAGATTATGAGATGGACCAGGAAGGTAAAGCAAGTCCCGTAGGAAGTGATAGTAGCTCTATTCCAGATGATATGGGCTCGGAACCAAAGCGGACCTTACCTTTTAGAAAAGGGCCAAATTTTACTATGGAAAAATTTCTAGATCCTTCTCGCCCATATAAGTGTACAGTGTGTAAAGAGTCTTTCACCCAAAAGAACATTCTCTTGGTCCACTATAACTCAGTGTCCCATCTACATAAACTCAAAAAGGTTTTGCAGGAAGCTTCAAGTCCTGTCCCTCAAGAAACCAACAGCAGCACTGACAATAAACCCTACAAGTGCAGCATTTGTAATGTTGCATATAGCCAAAGTTCTACATTGGAAATCCATATGAGATCTGTGCTTCATCAGACAAAGGCAAGGGCTGCAAAACTAGAACCAAGTGGTAATATAAGTAGCGGAAATAGTGTAGCAGGGAATGTTAATAGCCCCAGCCAAGGAATGCTAGAATCTATGAGCTTACCAGCAGTTAACAGCAAAGAAACACATTTAGATGCCAAAGAATTAAATAAAAAGCAAGCTTCTGATTTAATTTCTGCTCAGCCTACACATCACCCACCCCAGTCACCAGCGCAACTTCAAATGCAACTACAGCACGAGCTGCAACAACAAGCTGCGTTCTTTCAACCGCAGTTTCTAAATCCAGCTTTTTTGCCTCACTTTCCAATGACACCAGAAGCACTGCTCCAATTTCAACAGCCTCAGTTCCTTTTCCCATTCTATATACCTGGGACAGAATTTAGCTTAAGCCCAGATCTGGGTTTACCTGGTTCTGCCACGTTTGGTATGCCTGGAATGGCTGGTATGACAGGATCACTGCTTGAAGATTTGAAGCAGCAAATACAAACTCAGCACCATGTTGGCCAAACCCAGCTACAGATACTGCAGCAACAGGCACAACAATATCAGTCCACCCAACCCCAACTTCAGTCCCAAAAGCAGCAGCAGCAAAGTAGTAAGCTGATGAAAGCAGAGCAAAATACCTTAGTAAGTACAGACTGCCAGCTGATAAAGGATATGCCATCATATAAGGAGTCAGAAGAAGTTTCTGAAAAACACGAGAAGCCAAAGCAAGAATTTACTAACGAGAATGAAGGACTAAAAGAAAACAAAGATATGAAGAAGCCAAAATCCTCAGAACCAGCCATCCCACCACCCAGAATAGCTTCTGGAGCAAGGGGGAATGCAGCCAAGGCTTTGCTGGAGAACTTTGGATTTGAGTTAGTTATCCAGTACAATGAGAACAGACAAAAAGTGCAGAAAAAAAGCAAAACTGGGGATGGTGAAAACACAGACAAACTGGAGTGTGGAACCTGCAGTAAGCTTTTTTCCAACATTCTTATTTTGAAGAGTCATCAAGAACATGTGCATGGACATTTTTTTCCATATGGAGCATTAGAAAAATTTGCCCGACAGTACAGGGAGGCGTATGACAAACTTTATCCAATTTCTCCATCTTCTCCAGAAACGCCACCACCTCCGCCACCACCTCCTCCACCACCTCCTCCTCCTCCTCCTCCAACTCCTTCTCAGCCTTCTTCAGCTGGAGCTGGAAAAATTCAAAACACAACTCCCACACCTTTGCAGGCTCCACCACCTACGCCTCCGCCACCACCGCCTCCACCACCACCTCCACCTCCTCCACCACCACCACCATCAGCCCCACCTCAAGTCCAGCTTCCTGTTTCACTTGATCTCCCACTTTTCCCTCCAATTATGATGCAGCCAGTGCAACATCCTGCACTGCCTCCTCAGCTTGCCCTCCAGCTACCACCAATGGATACTTTATCTGCTGATCTTACCCAGCTTTGCCAGCAGCAGCTGGGATTAGATCCCAATTTCCTGCGGCACTCTCAGTTCAAGCGTCCACGTACAAGAATCACAGATGACCAGTTAAAAATCTTGCGGGCTTATTTTGATATTAACAATTCTCCAAGTGAAGAGCAGATCCAAGAAATGGCTGAGAAATCTGGTCTTTCACAGAAAGTTATCAAGCACTGGTTTCGAAATACGCTGTTTAAAGAACGACAGAGAAATAAGGATTCTCCATATAATTTCAGCAATCCTCCTATAACAGTATTGGAAGATATCAGAATAGATCCTCAACCTTCAGCTGTTGAACCCTACAAGTCTGATGCGTCTTTCAGCAAGAGGTCATCCAGGACTCGGTTTACTGACTACCAGCTTCGTGTCCTCCAAGACTTCTTTGACACAAATGCTTATCCAAAGGATGATGAAATCGAACAACTTTCAACTGTACTTAACCTACCTACTCGAGTTATTGTCGTATGGTTCCAAAATGCACGACAAAAAGCTCGCAAAAGTTACGAGAATCAAGCTGAAACTAAAGACAATGAGAAAAGGGAACTGACAAATGAGCGTTACATCCGAACCAGTAACATGCAGTATCAGTGCAAAAAGTGCAGTGTGGTTTTTCCCAGGATCTTTGATTTAATTACACACCAGAAAAAGCAGTGTTATAAAGACGAGGATGATGATGCTCAAGATGAAAGCCAAACTGAAGACTCTATGGATGCCTCTGATCAAACAGTGTATAAGAACTGTACAGTTTCTGGCCAAAATGACTCCTCAAAAAGCCTGACAGTCACGGCAGCAAGCTCTGGCTCTGGTTCTAGTACTCCTTTAATTCCATCACCCAAACCAGAACCTGAGAAGGCTTCTCCTAAACCAGAGTCCACAGAAAAACCCAAACAAAATGAAACCTCCTCTAAGCAATCAGATACAACTTCCCAAAGCGCCAAACCAGTACAGTCTACTCCAATAACATCTTGTGATCCTCAACCCTCAGCTTCTCAACCACCGCAACAAAAGCAATCCCAGATTGTAGGGAGACCTCCTTCTGCATCACAAAACACACCTGTTCCTTCCAGTCCGTTGCCAATTTCAATGACTTCTCTACAGAACAGTCTACCTCCTCAGTTATTACAGTATCAGTGTGATCAGTGTACAGTTGCCTTTCCAACTCTAGAACTTTGGCAAGAGCACCAGCACATGCATTTCCTGGCAGCCCAAAACCAATTTCTTCACTCACAGTTTTTAGAAAGACCAATGGATATGCCCTACATGATATTTGACCCAAATAATCCTTTGATGACTGGACAGTTACTTAACAGTTCTCTTGCTCAGATGCCACCACAAACTGGCTCATCACATACAGCACACCCTGCTACAGTTTCTGGTTCCCTGAAACGGAAACTAGATGATAAAGAAGACAATAACTGTAGTGAGAAGGAGGGAGGAAACAGTGGAGAAGATCAACATCGTGATAAGCGTTTAAGAACTACAATTACTCCAGAGCAGCTGGAAATACTCTATGAAAAGTACCTGCTGGATTCCAATCCCACCAGAAAGATGCTAGATCATATTGCACGTGAAGTGGGACTGAAAAAGAGAGTCGTACAAGTCTGGTTTCAGAACACAAGAGCCCGAGAAAGAAAGGGACAATTCCGTGCAGTTGGTCCTGCCCAGTCCCATAAAAGATGTCCTTTTTGTCGAGCTCTGTTTAAAGCAAAATCTGCTTTAGAAAGTCACATCCGCTCTCGCCATTGGAATGAAGGAAAACAGGCTGGCTATAGTTTGCCTCCGAGTCCTTTGATATCAAATGAAGATGGAGGAGAAAGTCCACAAAAGTACATATTTTTTGATTACCCATCACTGTCATTAGCAAAAACTGAATTATCAAGCGAAAATGAATTAGCCTCCACTGTATCAACCCCTGTTAGCAAAACTGCAGAAATGTCACCGAAGAACCTTTTAAGTCCTTCTTCTTTTAAAGCAGAGTCTAGCGAGGATATAGAAAATTTGAATGCCCCTCCTGCTGACTCTGGATATGATCAAAACAAGACTGACTTTGATGAGACTTCATCAATTAATACAGCAATTAGTGATGCCACAACAGGGGATGAGGGGAACAATGAAATGGAAAGCACAACTGGCAGTTCAGGGGATGCAAAACCTGCATCACCCCCCAAAGAACCGAAACCGCTTGTGAATGACACACTACCAAAAACAGCAACTACACCTACAAATGAGAATACTGATGATAAATTTCTCTTTTCCCTAACAAGCCCTTCAATACACTTCAGTGAAAAAGATGGCGACCATGACCAAAGTTACTACATTACTGATGACCCTGATGATAATGCCGATCGCAGTGAAACTTCAAGCATAGCTGATCCAAGTTCACCTAACCCATTTGGAGCTAGCAATCCTTTTAAGTCCAAAAACAGTGATCGGCCAGGCCACAAACGTTTCCGAACACAAATGAGTAACCTTCAACTTAAAGTTCTCAAGGCTTGCTTTAGTGACTACCGGACTCCAACCATGCAGGAATGTGAAATGCTAGGGAATGAGATTGGTCTGCCCAAACGTGTGGTTCAGGTCTGGTTTCAGAATGCCCGGGCTAAAGAAAAGAAATTCAAAATTAACATAGGGAAGCCATTCATGATAAATCAGACTGGACCTGATGGGACAAAGCCAGAATGTTCTCTGTGTGGCGTGAAATATTCTGCACGTTTGTCCATAAGAGATCATATCTTTTCCAAACAACATATTACAAAAGTGAGAGAAACTGTGGGAAGTCAGCTAGACCGGGAGAAAGATTATTTAGCTCCTACAACGGTTAGACAGCTGATGGCACAGCAAGAATTGGATCGCATAAAGAAGGCTACTGACGTGCTAGGATTAACAGTACAGCAGCCAGGCATGATGGACAGCAGTTCTCTTCATGGTATCAGTTTGCCAGCAGCTTATCCAGGACTCCCTGGCCTTCCTCCTGTTCTTCTGCCTGGAATGAATGGTCCATCCTCCTTACCTGGATTTCCACAAAGTTCAAACAGTAAGTCTATTAGGGGATGACTTTCTCATTTTATTAATTTGATCATTTTGCACAATCACCATCCTCTTCTAAGAGAAAGCATGTTATGCATTCATATCGTGCTTGTTAGGCTGGTGTGAATAGCTAAAATGTACTGCTATGGGGTATACTCAGTGCATTTCTCCAGTGATGCTGATACAATTGTTATACTTATTTGTTTGTTTTGAATGATACTCCTTTAGTCAAAACATGGGTTAGAATTTTGTGTACATTTTTGTATGCAAATATTTAATGTAATATCTCATTAGCACAAAATAGATTCTTACATTGTCAGGTCATTGGGCAATTGGTTCATCCCTTGGACCACTCCAAGCTGTTGCTTAATCCAGAACAAATATTTAATATAAATGCTGCTCAGGATCCTCTCTTATATTTCTGAATAACTGCCTGCTAAAATAAAAAGGGTTTGTTGAAGGTGATTTGTAAATGCAGTTTCAATTGTAATCCAAATTTCAGTTTATAAAGTCATTGCAGACCTGTACGGCTTCATTTGGGCTTGCACTTTTAACAGAGCACCTAACTCATTTTACTGACAGTTTTGACTCTCATGTGAGTCTGGGTTTTGCTCATATTGGAAAGCAGTCCCTCTTACAGTAAGTTTCACTGATGTTAAGGAACCGAGTTTTCTGCAGGAGGACTGTTTTCGTCCTCAAAGGATGAACCTAACGTATTTCTTGAATTAGGCTCCAGTTTTGCAGTCTACGTTCATTGTGACTGCAGCCTTGCAGACTGAAGTTCTCACCATCATCTTCTAGTTTTGCAAATTCATATCAAATATGTGCACAGAAGAGTTAGGAAGCTGCTTAAGACCCCTCACCGCATTTTATCCAGTAATCCCACTTGCTGTTGATCTCCAAACTTTGCTTTAGAAAAAAACATGCTTTGGCAGGTAAAATAAAGGCTTAATCACCAGTGTTATTAGGCATACTGAGACTGTAGCAATGTCTTCTCTACTACTCAGGTCTACTTTGATTGATGATGATCATGTTATTGTTTCCCTAAGTGGTGGTCAAAGCATCTTGTTTTTCTCTTCATTGGATCAGAGAGGCTTTCCTTCCACAATGGAGTCTCTGGCTGAATGCCCTCTGGCTTTTGTCAAACAGTTATTGGCACAGAGATTGCATATAAAGGAAATATAAAGTTGCTGTATTTCCTTCTTAATTGCATACAGTGTGCTGGTCCTAAAATGGCTGGTTGTTTGTTCATTAAAATTATAGATATGGTTTATCTATATAACTTTGCCAAATAGCTTTGTCTAGGTTGACCTTCAGGTAAAAAGGACTTTAGAAAACTCAGGCTTTGTCTATGTATTGCTCAAAAAAATTTACTTGGATATATATTCTTTTAGTTCAATACCAGGAAGTTCCCAAGCAATGTATGTCTGGGAATGCTCATGGGCCCATGGACACACCCTCTCAGCTGTGCTCAGGAGTTGTTTAGGAGGAGGCTGGTTGGCCTAGGCCAAAACAGTGTCTGTAACCATTCTTTCTGTTTAAATTTACAGAAGGTTTACTCTCAGTTTCTGGGAAATGTTCCCTGATACTCTTTAACTCACTGGTATTATCAGTGTAGCCTCAAAGTCTGTAAATTGTCCCATTAATAGTACAAAAGGCATTATTACAGGCCAACTGTTCCATAGCAATTCCATATTCAGATTTTCTAATTTCCACCAAATATCTCTTCTTTGATATCATGCACAGTGCACTGCCAATTGAGATGGATTTTTACCCTCTTTCATCTTTCATTTTCTTAAGGTTAATTAGCCCATTGTGGGCAAAGCCCACTGTGTAAACTAGCTACTAGAATCTTGTTGTTAACTTCCTCTTCTGCCATATGCTAAACAGCCCCTACATCCCCCTTTTGTTGCCTGGAAAATACTTGCATACATAAATCTCCATTCCCTAATGATACATAATGGAGCAGTGATAGTGAGTGGAAAGAAAAAAAATAAGAGAGATTATTTTAATCATTCATCATAGAAAAACTGTAATGTACTTAGATGTGCTCCGGTATGTGCTCAACACCAGTATTTTCTGCACCTAATTAACCCATTTCTATTTTCTTCTCTACCCTGCTCTGTCTGATAGCTCACATTCATATTTGATGCTAAGAATCATTTAAGAAATACCTTTTTGGAAGCAAGCTTCCAAGCAAGCTTTTCCTTGGCTACAGTTCTTCTTGCAACATGTGTATTTTCACGAGCAGGACAATTGCTCTGCATTGTTCTTTGCATGAAGGATTTGCTGAAGCTCCCTGATGACTCACTATCTTACACTTCAAGTCTACTTCTTGTGAATTCCTCTGCAAGTGTGTCATTTCTTCTCTCTAGGACCCAAACCCAAAAATGCATTTCAGATTAGAAGCCTCAGCAGTATTGAAGTATTTACTTGTTTTTACTGGTGCTTACAGCGTTGATAATTGTTTTTCCTGTAGCAGAGCCCATCCATTCTGTCCTACATGTTTGTTTAAGGGACAATGTTAACATTAGTAAGATCCTCAATTTGAAAGAATGTGTTTACTCAGACAGGAAACTGTTGAAACCTAATTGTAAACATCATACTTAAAATTCTCCTTTGCGATTCGCTAACATCATACTTAAAATTTTCCTTTGTGATTTGCTTTCCCCATGCAAACAGAGAAATAAAACACTGATTAGTTTCACTGGTTAATACAAGTTTATAAGGGATTTCACTTTCATGTTCGACCATTTTTTATGGATTTCCAAAATACAGAAAATTTAGAAAAATTTTGCAAAAATACTATGCTTTTTTAAATGCAGTATTTGCTTTTACAAAAGGTTTGAAATTGAACACATGAAAATAATGCTAATTCACAAAAGATGGAATGATTCAAACTCCAGTTCATTTTATCTTCTTTATATAGTGCTTAAACTAGATTATTACTGGTGAATACTATTAGATTTTGCAAAGTAAGATAGCTTCATTTCTGAATAAAAGGATATATTAACTTTAAATTCTGTTATTTTGTTCTTAAATAAGTGGGTTTTAATGTCAGAATTATTGTGTGGTTCTGAGATTATGTGTCACAATCCTCCTCTCACCTATGGGATACATTTTTCTAGATAATGTAATTTTACCATCTTATGGGCATCAAATGCTGAGCAAGGTCTGAAAATTACTGCAGTGTTTGCTCAGCATAATTCCTAATAAGGAGTTATTTGGTGGAGTTCTAATTCATACAGAATTTTAGTTTCAGCTCATCTTTGTTCTATACGCGTCTTCTTATTTTCTCGGTGACTGTAGATAGAAGACTTCACCTGCTGTTTTCAGCTGTTCTTAAAATTCACATTCTCTTTTTTCTTAGCTTTGTGTTTTGTCTATGATCCCTTGCAGAAAGCTAGTGCTTCATCTTCCTTCTAGCTATTGATACTGGTTCTATGAACCTTTTAATGTCATCATCATTACCATAAGTTCTTTGCACATCACTTAAGCCTGGGCTGCCTTGAAGATTCACAGCAGCTTTTTCCAAGAATGCACACATCACTGGGTAATATGTACTTAGTGGGTTTTGAAATCTTATCAAGAGAGAAATTTGATTCAGCAGCAACGACTTTCATTAGTGCATTAAATTCTGTTCTCTGTTTGCTTTTGGCCCATTGGTAGCAGGAGTTTTTTATATATTTTTAGCCCTCCAGTTCCTCCAAGTGAAAGAGAAGTCTCTCCTCTTTGATAGTCACTCAAAAGAGTTGGCAGGATTAGAATGTTTGTTCATGATTAGTGCATTTTCTATTCTATATCTCTAATGTCTGTAAATCAAGCATTCGTTTCATCAGGTATTTTCATTTAGTTTTGGAAACCCTCATTCCACATTTACCTTCCAAGAAAATGAGTGGATTGCACTGTCTAAAGCAATCTGTCTAGATATTTCACTGAATTATGTGTATTTCAGCTAAATTTGGAAGACTATCTAGAAAATGGAATATATCTCGCCTGTTCTAGGCATCATCATTGTGATTAGACTGAAGACATCAAAATGTAAAAGGGTTGAAGAGGTTAAGAAGAAAATGAAATCAGAAAAATCCTAATCAGGTGGCAAGCCTAAATAACCATGACAAAGCTGCAGCAGCAGTTTACATTAATTGCATCATTCATGTGTTTTCCAATTACACTATTTATCATTTCATATATTTTCATCAGATTCCACACACAATTGCCCATAACTTCCTGTTGAAAGCACGGGGGCAAATAATAGCATCTTCAATGTTGTTGTGCACTAACTCTGGCAATTACCCACTTTTTAATTATAGCTGCTGTGACTTGTTTCACTGTACTGATTCGTGCTCACAATGCATTTTAACTCCTTAGTGTTCCCTTACCATTACATAGGACTAATGACACAGTGACAAACCGTAAATGGCCTCTTTGTTAAATCTGATAATTATTCTCTTTGAATCCTAATTGCTTGATTCTTAAGTAACACTAAGTACCTGGATATTGATGATTCAAACGTTATTCTTGTTCATTCCATTAGTGCTTCCTTGTAGCTAATACCTATCTAGCCTCCATTACAGAGCCTGCATTTATTGTTCTCTTATCCCTGCACTAGTAGACTGTTCCTGACATAACTTCACTTTTACAGTTCCGTGTGCATGACGCACTTTGTGTGCCCTTTTCTCCAGCAAACTGACTTGCCCGAGAAAACGACAATGGGTGTAATGTACAGCCTCTTACAGTCAGTCGCCTTTTCTACTCTGTGCTATCATTTAATTCTCTGACCAACTATACATCTCACAGAACTTGCTTTTTTAATAGACTGTTACCAGCCACTGCACTATATCTGGTACTTGAAACAGAGAAAAGATTTATTCCATTAAGTTATGAGGCATCTTTCTTGTGTGTATGCACCCTCCAGACAGAGCCAGTCCATCCTTAGGTTGTTTTTTCTAATGAGGTGGAGGACGTCATGCCTGCATGCTTCAAGTAAACCAAGAACAGCAGTGTTCCTGTGTTAAAGTACTTTAGTGCTATTACGCTTATTTCCCAGCAAAGACTGCATTGACCTGATTGTTGTGGTAAAGAAAAGCTCAACTCTCAAAAATGAAAATGTAAGCTGTGTGGTGTCCCAGTAATGAATAGCATTGACCTGATTGCTGTTAGTTTTTTGAATGGTCATTTCCTGTTGATATTTACTTACCTAAACATCTTTCTTTATTATTATTGCATTTCCCCCTAGCAATTTGGATAAAGATTCCTTTTTATTTGAGATCTAATTACTTGTAGTGAGCACCATAATTACCAGGTTTCTT
>WBMY01005406.1:83575-111075 GCA_013397315.1 Donacobius atricapilla | reverse complement strand
ACATGATTAAAGAAAAAAAGTCGCCATCTGAAAGCTGCATAGCAAATTTTGTTTCTTCATGGTTTAAAGCATATATAATATTATTCATAATACAGTTCTCAAAAGTTTATAGCATTTGATTTATTTTTTAAACCTACTGTTTAATTTTCATAAGCATAGCAGGCTTGTTTCTTCTTATCCACAAATGCTATGCTATGATAGGCTTTCGTTGGATAGCCAACCAAGCATAATGTTCAGTGGGAATAGATGGCAAAATTCAGCATTTATTTCTGGAAATAAAGGCTTGAATTCTAGCATAGACCTAAATAAGAGAAAATACAACCGATCTTAATCCCTAAACTATGTACAGCATAAAACTCTGAAGTTTTTTAGATTTCATCATACTTAACAGCCTCTACTCAAGAGTAGTTCACAAATACTTTCCTGAGGTGTTGCACATCTGATCTGTACACATTGGCTATATTGGGTTCAGTCCTGGGTAGAGGTTCTTTAGCTTTTATTTACAAAGTATGGGTTTTTTTCTTGTCCACTGATGTTGACTTGAAACTACCCTTAGAACAGAAGCTGTATTTTACTGTTTTAAATTGAAAAAACCCCCACAGTTTATTGTCACTATAACTCAATACAAATGCTCCAGAACAAAACCAGTGCAGATTCAGATGTATCAGCTAAAAGTTACATGGTAGGTTTTTATTTTGCACATTAATTCAATAATTCTATGCACTGACTGCCTTGTAATTTGGGGGGAAAAAAGGACAAGCTAAAATAAATCATCAAAATGCAAAACAAATTAATGATGGTGTATTAGTTATAGTAAAAATTTACAATTCAATTATGCAATTTTGTTAGAGGAAGAACTGAGAAGAGAGCATAATCTGAAATGTTTGACAATAGCATTGATATTTTGAGGTAGCATCCCATTGTGGATCATAATCCCAAAATATACCTGCTGTGCCTAGCCCTAGTTTATGGCATAATTGAAACAAGATCTATATAATGTGGCTCCAGATAAAAGATGTAAGATTAAAATGAAAGTTTAAATAATTCCTCTACTTGTAGTTACAAAACTTTGGATGTCTGCTCAATCCATTGAATGGGTGCGCCACCATTTTGGAAGCTCTGTGTATTTTGCATGTTGTAGAAGTTGCTGCAAAATCACAGAAGCTAGTAATGTGAACAATTTGTTAAATCAACTTGAACAGCCCCCACTCATCCAAAACTGCACCCTGTGAACTCTCTGAAGTTTTCTCGAGGTTAGATTTAAGTGACTCAAGCAATGCGTCTCCTGCAGTCTACCTTGAGGGGTTGCTTTTAAATGATATTGAATCTTACCACTACTAGAACATTGTTCTGTGCTCTTTGGTTTTCATGTTCCTTCTCATGAAAGGAAGAGTTCTGCAAGTAGAGATAACATCTGTCTGGAGAGGAGATTTGATACTTATCAAGATGAGCCAACTTTGTTTTCCAAAATCTTGCCTATAAATGCCTAGATCTTCTTGAAAGTTAAGGTCTCCTCCCAAATTCTGGACTCCATCTATTCCCAAAATTTAAAGATTATTACAAGTTAGTCTGGAAGGTAGAATAAAATATTTTCTGATTTCATACCATTTCAGCAACAAAGAAAAAAAAAGTGCTTCACCCTACTGACAATTGTTTCTCCCTCCTCCCTTTGATACCACATAAATTATGACAGTGAAATATTTGCTGTGTGGGAAATGGTCCATGTCAAAATGCACAATATTTGTAATAGATTCAAAACTTTATATGGCCTTCAGTTGTGTCTCTAAAATACAGATATCCAAAGTTCTGTAACTACAAGTACAGGAATTATTTTAATTGTCATGATTCTATATTTTGTATTATTTTCCACCATGACCACATCAGAATAACTAGAGATTAAAATGCCTGTAAAACATATATATCATGTTGACAAGCCTAATATTAACTATAAGAATTTGTATTTTGCCATTTTTCTTGGCATACAGTCAAGCACCTTCAAAACACAGGCTTTGCATGTCTGTACATGTAACTTTTTTTTTTTTTTAAATTACTGTAGTGAAATTAGGCGGGGAGTCCATCCTAATGAAAATACTCCTATAGAATAGTTCTCACAGAAAAGTGAATCCTCAGTTTGATTTGTGACAGATAGTGTTTAACGAAGAAATTAGCATTGATGCGTTAGTATAGCATAGAACTACCTTGGCCCTTTAAAATAATTTTTTAAAAGAATGTAGAAGTTTAGGAGAATTTATGGTGATATAAAAAGATACCACTGAAAATGAGAACAGAACTTCCCAGTAAACTTCCTAGTTACCTTAATGGTAGGCTACTGGCATTAAAGATTTTACATACTATATACCTGTAGATTGAGAACTTTGTGAAAATGAGGAATCTCATTTTCTTTTTCATATTTATGTTTTTTAAAGAACCTTAAAACAAATCAGCTTATAACAACGGTGATAAAATACTATCGGACTTTCATAAATCATACAAGGAAAGACATTCTTAAGTAAAGCCCATGTGCTTTTTCTATTGGTTACATTCTGGTTGTACCCAATGGGAAAATGCCTTCTTGGAAACCTGTCCCCTTCTAATTTGGCTGGTTAAGTGAGAATTAAACTGGTTTTTTGCCAAAAACCAGCAAGCTTTCCATGAGTTCTGTTAGTAACAGATACCATGTTATAGTGGCCCACAATGCCATTGTTTATCATTGCTGTCTGGAAAGTTTGATAAATGGTGTGATATCAAACAATGGTAAGTAAACCAATATAGTGAGGGGTCTTTGGTTCTCACTGGCATAGTACTCAGACTGACATAAAATGAAATGTAATTAAAGATATTATTTAAATAAATAAGCAGACCTCCTTAAAAAATGTGAAGAAAAAAACAAACCCTAACCCAACCAACCAAGACAAACCAGGATATAATGTAGTATATGGCCACAGTAACTTTGCAAACACCTTTTGAGCAGGAAGGGTCTTGAGGGGTGTTTCAAAAATAGGCAGAGATGAAATGAATGTGATTTTGCAAGAAAGCCAGTTCAACGCTGTAGGAACCAGCAAAGTGAAAACTAGATTTCCTACTGGCTTGGGGTCTGATGTGGAAAGTCTGTCTACAGTGGGTGATTTGTAAGCTCCCATTCTTATTTCAAACAGTAGGTTGCCTGCTTCCTGCTGTGTGAAGTGAGTTTAATAGTCATAGACACATCTACAAGCAGTTTACTGACTGAAGTGATAGGTGGTGTTGTTTAGTACTCCTGCACCTTGTGATGGTGCTGCTTTGTGGCCCTCCTTCCACAACACGTGTTTTCAGGACTCAAGCATCAGTACGCCAGGTTGGTATACTAGCTGAACAGGTTCTTCCAAAAGAAAATCAGAGAACTGTGAGTGGGATCACAGCCTTCAGGGACCCATTTTTTCTAAATCCTACAGATTCTTGGGTGCAACATGTATTTGCAGAAACTCTGTGGCTTACGTAGTGTTTGTACAAAGACAGACATATCCTTGCTGCCTATGGTAATTTGAGAGATTTCAAGTCACATTCATGAGAACAAAGGTCTTGAAGATGATGGCTGGGCCAAAAATCAGTCTGAGTAAAAATACACAGCACCCTCAAATTCACCACTTGTTTCCACAGGGAAGTGATGTTCATTTCCTTTCTAAAGCCATGTAGTACAGCATTGCTGTAGAGCAATTAACAGCTGCTCTATTTCTCTCCTACCCCATACATAATAGGCATTTCACAGAAACTGTTTATACCACTTTAGAACCTGCTAGGGTGAAAAATACTATCCACATTTAAAATTAATTATCTATATAATCTTCTGGTGTTTTGCCAGAACATAGATCTTCTTTTGCTTTTCCCTCATAGCTATTAATTGCTATAATTGCTATTTTATTTCTTACACATATTTATCAAGTAGTTACCCACACTGTCTGTCTGATGACCCTGTTAATATTACATAAAAATCCCCTGATCAAATTGCTTAGGGTTTTTATTGGAATAACTCACCATTTCAATGAGACATAATTGTTTTAGAACATATGGTGTGAAAAGTATATGGTGATATGTCATTATTTGTTCAAAAAAGATTTTGTTGACACTAGTATTTAAAGAGTCATCTAATATGCAGGAGCTAATTCAATGTCAAGGTGTTAGAGCTCACTGTTTTAAATCCTTTTTTTTAGTTCAAAATAAGAAACCTTGTAGGAGTGCTTAGTTTGAAGGCACACTAGAAAGCTGAACATTAAACAATTAGCTGTAGAAAAAAGTCCACCTGCAACTAATTTTAAATCATTCCTGGTTCTGCCACGTACTTCTGCCTTTCCTGTTTAGATATAATTTATACACTGTTTTTAAAAGAAATATTTCATAACTGTTTTAGTTCATTTCTCTGTTTACTGATTTATGAATCTTACATGATGTTCTAAAAATCATTTAATTTTCCATTATTCCATTAAAAGGGATTTTTAAAATCANCCTTCCTTCCTTCCTTCCTTCCTTCCTTCCTTCTTCCTACTTCCCCAGTGATACCCAGATACACATATTCCTCATGTTGGTCTAGTTGGTCTGACAGCAAGGGTTGATCTTTTGCACCTCACTAAACTTCAGGTACAGGAAGTGAAGAAATGATTGCCTGTGTCAAACTCACAGCTCCCTATGACCATTGGTCCCATGGAAACGAGGGGAAAAAAATAGATTAGCTGGGATCTGTGGACTGGGAATCCCTAGTCTGGTTTTCATAGACAATTATGACTAGAGAGCTTTGCTTTCTGCATTACACAGGCCATAAAACTTCTTTGAGTCTTTCATATAAAGCAGAAAATAAATGCTTGCCTGTAGCCAAAGTGAACTGGGCTCAGAAACGTGCATTCCTTTCTGCCATTGCACAGTCTGCGTCACTTACTGCCCCAGGTCTCTTACAGGCCATTCATGGTGGAGTAATTTGATTCTGGTCTGTCACACAAGGTTGAGCAGCAACCTGAATATACAAATACTTGAAGCATTCATTATTGATAAGACTTGGAAAAGCATTAGATAATGTGTTACTTAATGTATTTTTACCTAATATATTTATTGTAGGCAACTTCACATGGACAATGACTTCAGATACATGAAGGATTGCACAACACTCAGCAAATCCACAACAATTTTTCTGTTTACTTTTATGTGAGCATGAAAGTCATGATGAGTCAGCTGCCACATAAACCATTGACACAGCAGCTCTTCAACACAGTTTGTCTGTCATCAAGAAGGTGTAATTATTGGAGGTATCAAGAGAATTGAAAATAGTTTCTCTATGCAATCTGAGCAGCTTAGGCGTATTTAAAAAACACAACACAGAACAGCTTTACACTAAGAACTTTGATGACACAACTTTTTTCATGCCGGGTATAAACCCCACAGGATACTTTGTCATATAGCACTCCCTCTCCTATCCCTTCCAAACTAATGAAATAATGTAGAAATGCTACTGGCTCTGAACAGCATCCCTCAAAGGGTAGGCCTTCTAACAAAATCAATTAAAGAAATTCAGACCCCAATAATATTCACCCGATAGCCACTGTTTTCCTAATTCTCATAACATAGATGCCATAGCTATTATGACAATTAAAAATTATTAATTGCAGATTGCAGATTACAGATTGAGTCATTAATCACTGTAAATGGACCAAAATCTTACTGAAGTAAATAAACTTTTAAAGTCTTAGAGTAATTAATAACGCAGCACAAAACACCTAGCAGTTGAGTTAAGGTGATCCAATGCTTTGGGTGTGATGACACAGCAGAATAGCCTCTGCAGACTTTACTCTTTGGAGGAAAGGGCTTGCTGCATACCATTCTGGGCAATAAAAGAGTCACTGTTTTTCAGTAGTTAACATTAAAGCCAGGTAGGAAGAAGCATCTGTTAAACCAGGCAGAGAAGCACATTAGGATAGAAATATTGTTTTCAGAAACCCAGCTAACACCATGTTTTGGACCACTTCAGATAACTTAAAATCACAAAGCAGCAACGGGATGACTGATGATACCTGTCAATGTGGTATCTTCCAAGCATCAGTAATATCCCTGATACAGATTTCCCAGTTAGGGAAGAACTGCTGAGTATGCTGGAAACAGAGTGGAGGATGAAGCAGTCCAGGCTGTGAGAGCAAGGAAAGATGAAGCACAGCTTCTTGCTGGGCAGAAACTCCATATCCTGCCACATCTGTGCCAGATGTGTTGTGCCACAGTTCTCAGTTAAAAAAAAATAATAAACACAACCAAAAGCCCAATAACCACCAAAACCAATAGCTGAATGCCAGATTCTCCAGAGAAGTTACAATCTTTTTAGCCTTTTCAAGCTTTCTGCAAGACATTTTAGCTGCAAGCTCAGACATTATGTGTTTTTCCTGGAATGGCTCCCATTTAATTTATCATTTTTAATGTAATTGTCCCAGTTACTAAGTAACATAAAGTTGCCATACACATCCTTCCCTTTAAATGCTATTCCTGTGCTATCTTTGATAGTTTAAACCATCCAGTCAATACATTTATGTACATAGAAGGATCAGAGAAACAACAGGTTTTATTGACTGAAATATTGAAGTGCTTTAACTTCAACAAACTGTATCTTCATTCAGTGTAGAGTGTTTATTTGTAAGTCAGTGTTCCAGTCTTCCATGGTAAATAAGAAGATTATTAAAACAGAAGAATATATTTTTGAGATATTTAATGAATTTTGAACTAACCCAATTCTACAAAAAAATGAGAACTTTTCAGAAGTGATGTGGCCACATCCAACTTCAGCTGACAGAAGGATAAGCAGCTTATTTACATTTAAAGCAGTGAAACGTTTTGTCCCTTGATTGAGAAGTATAGACTCCCACATTTTTAATGCTTATTTTAGGCTTGCATAGCTCAGCTTTGAGTCACTGGTCAGCTCATTATGATTATGCATTTACTGTTGGAAGTGCTGTCTGTTTTCTCTGCACTCTACTAGTACTCCCACAAGGCAAACTTAAATTCCCACGGAGGTATCTTTGGAGGCATTTGTAAACTTGGAGTAACTCCTGCATACTTCTCTTTTTATCTGTCTTTTCAAGTGACAGAGAAGTAGCAATGGGAATATCTAATAGGCCAAGATGTGCACTGTCAGATTCTCAACAACACCATCCCTCTTTCGTCATCCTGTCTTTGTTAGGCCAGGGTAATTAGTTCTTCTCATAGCTGGTAATTAAAGCCAGATCCCATGGACCTAAACACTTTCGGAAAGAAGATTAATAATAGGGCCTCTGGTTTTGGGCCTCACAAAGGTGGGGAAATTGTAACGAGTGGGAGGAGGAATGTGGAGGAGAGAAGTTGTTCTGTGCATTAATTGGAGAAAATGGCAAACACATGACTCCTGGGATAAGTATAATGGTATTGTCTTCTCCATTTGTAAGAAATTTGCTTGCAGTATATTTCCCTTCAGCTTGAGCACACCAGGAAGGATAGAAATAACTTTCTTCCTACTAAGGAATGCAGATAGAAGAGTGTGGAGGCAGCAGCCACCCAGTACGACCAAGAGTGGCTTAGCTTTGACTGATGACTGTGAGCAAGCCTGCGTCCCAGATATGGTCAGGGCAAGGGCCACTCACCAATGCATTCTTTGTATCCTATTGTTTTATTTTAGAATTTCAAAGAGAGATTAGAAAATCTGTCTTCTAAGATTCTACCTGATGTAGTTTTGTAGGGGGTTTTGTTCTGTTTTTGTTTTGGTGGTTTTTTTAGTAACTGTATAGGGCTTACTAAAAGAAAAAAAAAATTAAAAGTGTTAGCTTTTGAGATTTCATTTCCTCACCCCCAAAAACCTCAGTGATGAACATGCGAAGTTTTGAAGAAAACTATTTGAGACAAAACGTAAAAAATATGATTTAGTTCTTCAAGTATACATCTGTATCAGCATTCCTAGGATCATAGAATGGTTTGGGTTCGAAGGGACCTTAAAGATTATTTAGTTCCAACCCCCCTGAGAAGGGCATGGACAAATTAAAACTCTTAAATTCAGTGGAATTTATACACATCTCATGTCCAAGAACAGGTCATAAGTGCTTGATTGCAAGATCAGCTGTTGCTGTTATTAAAGTTTTTTAGTGCTAGAACACTAAAGGGACACTTATCTAATTAGGATCCCATCAACATTGGAATAAAAATAAATCTATTGTGTAAGGAAGAGTTCACTCTAACGTGGGAAGACAAGTGAAGTGTATTTTGGAGGAAGGAAACAAAAGACAAAGAAAGAAGAAATACAGGGGAAAATCTCAAACTCGTTTTAAGCAAAGTGACCTTAAGAATGTGCAGTGAAGTACTGGTCAGTTCAGTACACCTTCATTTGGATCCCAGTTGTAAATAGGCTTGAAACTGAGCTGAAAAAGAAAAATCAGTGATTGGCTCACAATAAACAGAGAAAAAATCAAGCCATACAAGTCCATGTGCCTACTTTTTTTGGTCCTAACTCACAGTCTTTGAGGAAAAACACAGCTTGAGATTTAACTCCCATTTAAACAATTAAAATAAGCAGCTCAGGGGCAGTTTCATTTACTTCTGTTCCAGACCATACCTATTCAATGTGAACAATCCCTAAGTACTATTCAACAATGACAAAGCTAATTTTAAAATAATAAGGAAGTTGTCCCATTAGGTTCTCTAGTTACATAAAAACTTTTTCCATCTCCACAAAACAAATTAATAGGAAAATTACAGAACCAGATCTCTGCCACAGAAATCTATTTCCCTGCTTCTTCTCTCTAACATGAATCACTTTTGTACATGAATTTTTACCAGGTGTGGAAATGTATGTTAGCACTGAGATTCTGTAAAACTTCTAATTCAGTGGAGCTTTATGTGTCTGAACTCCCAAAATTTTAACTTAGGTTTATTGGCTTACTACTTTTAAGGAACCTTATGTGGATTAAACTCTGCTAGTAGGCCATGTATGTTAAGTTTCCAGCAATAATTTTCCCCCAAGTTTCTCACTTTTTTTTACTGAGGATCACAGAAAGACCAAAGTAAAACTAGTAAACCAGGAAGAGCTTACCTTTTTCAAATCTTGCCAGCAGTTTATAACAGTATCTGTGCTTCATCTTGTTATTTATTTGAGTCACTTTTTTCAGAGTGGGGTCCAAGTTTTATGCAATAACTCAGACCATCTACACAAATTTGCATGTGTGTGCACATGCATATATATCAACTAAGGAGTAAAAAATAAAGTAAAAACTCTTCAGATGTTCTGCTGCACAAAGAAAAAAGGTCTTATATATGCTCTCAAAAATGTAAGAGATAGCAGAATGGGAAACTGGTGTATTATGGTATATTTAAAACAACTAACAGGTAATTCAAACTTTGGCTGAAGTCAAAGCAGGGTTTGGATGCCAAGACCTGAAAAGCAGATCCCTACAAAGTGTGAAAAAGATTATTGAAAACTGATCCAAGTGTTTAAAGGATTAGCAAAGTAAAGGCAGGCTTGGATTTTCTCTGACCTGACAGTACTGGCTTTTGAGCCAGCTTCCAAGAGTTTTCAGTATTCTTTGTTGTTGCAATGACTGGTGCATTTTCCAGAAGGTCACGGTTAGTGGCAGAGGCTGGATTAACTGAGAAATTTACAAAGTTCAGAATTAAAACTCATGGTTGATAAGGGTCTAATTAGCATTTTAGAAGCTGTGGAACCATAAATTTACAGTCACTCCAGGGAATGGAAGAGTGACTGAATGTTTCCTAAAGGAACTT
This sequence comes from Donacobius atricapilla, assembly GCA_013397315.1. NCBI lineage: Eukaryota > Metazoa > Chordata > Aves > Passeriformes > Mimidae > Donacobius > Donacobius atricapilla. The sequence continues at coordinate 101,328 of WBMY01005406.1, read as the reverse complement.
GTCATATACTTCTGGGACAGGAAGAGCCATCACAACAGACCTAATGCTTAAGAAACGGCGTGGGAAAAGTTCAAAGGCTCATTTGGACGTATGCGTCTCATGGAAAAGAACTGAGGCTGTAAAGATGAATGTAGCAACTGGCAAGAAAAATAATCTAAGTAAAAATGTTCAGTGGCAGAGGGTTGAGACAAGAACAAATTGTTTTTGTAGTGTAAGCTTGAGAGTATGTGATTGTTAATATGCAAGTAAATAACTGCCATAAATATATTAGTCATCCTGACTAAATTAAAAGGTAAATTAATATTTACTTAAAACTATTTCAGAACAAGAATTATATTTATGATAGTGTTGTCCAGATTTCTGTCCACAGTACTTTTTATTTATAGGTGTTTCTCCCAATATTACAGTAAAGAATCATCCAAAATTCAAAGCATTTTGATTCCTGCTGTTTCAGGATTTTGCAGATTGCTGTTGCAGAAAGAAAAAAGAGTGTGTGATCTGTAGTGATGGTGGGAAGACAAGTGTTAATATTCAGTGCTGGCTAGTCTGGCCATGAAGGAAGCAGAGATGTACATTTTTCCAGAGAGTGCAATTCAGATTGCTTTACCAAAGTAAGAGAAAGCTTAGAGCAAAAAAAGGAAAATGAATAAATTGTTATAAGAACCAAAATCTTCCAAATCTTTTTTCAGTTCTGACCCAGATCATGAATACATTTGCCTGACTAAAGACTGGGTTTGAAAGTAATGTGCTGGCATTTAGGTCTGAACTTTTTGCAAGTGTGTGACTGTGAACGTTGTACAAGATAGGACCTACATTCTTCAAGTTAAATAAACATAATGAACAGATAAAAGTTATTTCTGGAACTCTATGCTTTCTTCATGTTTTTTAAATGTTAGGAGGATAAATTGGAATTGGGAACTTGTAATCACCTTTGTTGTAAGCCAATCTCTTCAAAGGGCTTCTGGAGCAAAGCAAGCCACAGCCTGATTGATCGTTTTTGAAGGGATTCCATTGGCCACACATGTACTCAAAGCCGAGTCTTTTATATTTTCTGTGACAAAAGTAATCCTGGTTAGGTTCACAAGGTGAATAAAGAAAAAACCCAAGAGAATGAAAACTAGAAGAAACTTGTATTTCTCATTTTCAGGCTTACCATACGCAGTGTTTCCCACCTTCAGTCATATGGGAATTCCTCTCCCACAAAAATAACTGAGTAACCAAACCTTTTTGCTCTTCTTTTCTCAGGAGACATGAAACAACTAGAAGCAGTCAGAAATGCTGGATAGTCCTAAATAAGAAAACTCTGTGGAAAACAAAAACAACTCCCAAAAACTTAACATATAACCTGCATCATCTTCATGTAAAAATTGACTTTCTTGTTTAATGCTGCACTCAGTTTTTAAAACAGCAATAACAAGGAAGAAATTTACAGTCATTTAAACACCGTGGACAGGCTTTGCTAAGCTGCAGTGCTTTGGCTACTGATAAAACAAATTAGCATCAGAGTAAGAATAGGACAAGATAGTGCTATGACAGAAATAATATAAGGAATTCTCAGAACCCAGGTGTACATAATTAAGATTGTAATTCAAGCAAAGGGTTCTGGTGACATCATTTATCAATGTCACTGCAAACTCTCAATGGAATTACAGCTTTGTATGTAGAATTCAGATATACGCGATTTGTTAGAATACATGAGGAATGTTTCTATTAAAAGTAGACAGACAATATGTTAACCTCAACTAGTGGTGGTGACAGGATGAGATACAAAGAGAAGAGCTCTATTCCCTATTCTAGCAAACAAGAGGGATGAAACAGTCCGGGTATTTCTAAGATATTTGGAAATAAATTTTATTTAAAATACTTACTTAGGATTTATTCACCCCAAAAAGAAGCAGAAAAAGTTTCAGTTCTAATGTGATTCAACATGTCAATAAAAACCAGAGTTTTACTACAAAAATGAAAAAAGGACCAGCCAAAATTACTGATTTGTCCATCTCATTGTGTAGCACAAAATCACATAAAAATAGCTCAAGAAAAAAATTTCCATTAAAAGGATGATATAAAATATTTACAATTAGGCACACAGTAAGGCTAGTAGTAAATTATTAATTGCAAATTAACTCATTTTTAGGAGGAAAAAAGAGTGAACGTTGGTGCTTGTAAATACATGTGCTGAAAGGAGATTATAATCTTTACTCTTTCTGATTCTGGTTTTATCCTTATAACCAGAATACTTTTATGAACATAATTATGAGAGAGAGGGTCCTCAATGTATGAGAATTTTTAAGGCCTTAATTGAACTTTAATGCTAATTAATGCAAAATCACATTCTTAAATTAAATTATGCTCCTAAGTAAAATTTCACTGCCAAACTACTTTTTACTCAGTTACCTAGTGGATTTTTCAGCCTCGCCCAGATGCCAACAGACCTTGCACAACAAAAGTGAACAGCACCTCTTTGAGAAGGCATCACTCAGGAAATAGTGATGCATCCCAGAAATACAATGCAGAATGGTGTGAGGCTTAATGGTGTGAGGCTTGACTACTCAGTGATTGGAGAGAAAGATCCTAACCAATGCAGTGAAGAAAAGGTTTCCTTTGACTTGATAAACTTAGCACTACATCTCACCTGCGTGAAGTGCCTATATCTATAGCCATAAAAATTAACTAAATTAGTCAAGGTACTGTGAATTCTTCAGTTTTGGTCACTTTCTGAAGTACTCTAATTGAACCCTATAAATTGCATTCCATTTTAAGTGTACAGCAAAACTTGTGATGCTCTTGAATGCAACCTAAAATGTGTTTCTGGAGTCTATATGGTCACTGATAATAACGTCAATTTTTTCAAGTTTGTCATTTGTACACTGCAATAATATCTTAAAAGATAATATATTCTCTGAAACTTTCAGGAAGTGCTGACTGGCGTAATGCAGTCATGGGGTATTTAATTCTCATTAGAGGGTTGTGGGGGGTTTAGTTCTGTGTTGCTGAAGTGCATAACTTTTATGAAAAGTGAAATGCACAACAACTTGGGAACTTGTAGGGTAGCAACACCTCTAGTCCAAATTCACAAGTCTTGAAACTCTAGCTTTGTACATTATGCTTGAAGAGAATAACCTGAACAGTAGCAGTTTTGACCTTGAGTAACTTAATTTGGAAAGGAAATTTGGCCAAACTAGCTCAGTGTGGGAGTTCTCATCAAGGATTAATACAGAGGATCAATATGAACTTTTTATAGCAGACTATTTTTGAAAGAGGACAACAAAAGGTTAGAGTACTTTAAAACTTGAAAAAGCATATTAGTATGACTTAAAGTGGACAGTATAAGAATGAGAATGAAAAAAGCAGGGGATCTTGACTTCATGCCAGCATTTAGTAATACCATACAACAAAAATACAGAGAAAACTGACTTTAAAATCATATCTTTGTATCTTTTTGCAACCATAGCTGAGTTTATAAACATTTGTCTACTCTGTCTCCTGGTCTCTTCATGGTGGTGCTGAATGACTAACACTCATGATTGCAATTGACTGATGTTACCATCAGAATTTTTCTATTTTCTACAAGGTCAAAATTGCATATAAACATATGTCTTTATTTGAAAATGTAAAGACTTAATTACCTCCTAAACAAAAGAGTTATGGAAAACACATAAACATAGCTCTTCCTTAAGTTCCTGTACACACAAATCCCACTCCTGAAGTGTAAGAGCTCCTGTAATGGGGAATCAGGCCCCTTAATAGCCCTGTCAGTAGCAACAGATATTTATGCATGACCTTACATTACCTTACCTAAGAAGCTAAAGGACAGATTGATCCACTTACTTCCCCATCACTGTCTCCTTTCCCCTTGCCTCTCCCTGAACTACAAATCAAACTCTAATATGGCTTCTTAGCCCAACTCACAACTGACATTTTTCTCCACTGTCATGCGGCAGACTCAAAAGAGCTGACTACCTACCCATGTACCGTTTCTGTTTAGCAAGCTCCAAGAGCACTGGGGGTGTTTAGGAGGTCCAGAAGGTATGTCCAGCTATCTGCAGCCATTCCAGCATAACCATCTGTGACAGATTCCAGTGCATTTTAATCCATTTCAGAATACTGGTAAAAGCCTGGTTAACGTCTTTGTAGATGGCACTGAATGTGTTTTAAGAAATATTATCCAAGTTTTAAACAAAATTAAAAATTTTCTAGCATGCTTATTTAATTCAGAGTCTCAAATTTTCTGTTTCTGATACTTGCTAAGGCAAGTTTACGAGTAGTCTCCTTTCCTTAGGCCTCTACAGTCTTGACCTGTGCTCTTTTGAATGACAGCAGGTTAAGTTCCTGAAAGACAGCAAATGGGTTTGCTAGATAAACTATTTTCTTGAGATCTTCCTCTCATCTTCCCCTTGCTTGGACTTTTTCCCTGTGGATGAGTGAGTGGCACTAATTCTCTTTATTCCGATGGGGGAAAAAAAAAGGGTATTTGTCAGACTGGTCTCTCACCCCTGAAATTTCAGTTCTTTGTTCTCCTTTTCCTCACTCATTTCTGTCTTTTGTAATCTCTGCCTCCCATTTGGGTTCCTATGCCCAAATATATTCTTCGCTTTGGATTCCAGTTCTTGTCTTCTCTCTCCTTGAAGCTGACTGTATGTTTAAAGAGAGGTGAAGATGCTTCAGGTGACGGAAGGAGAAAGACCATGATCCTTTTTCTCCAAACCTCTCCATTCTGGTTTGGAAGTTAACTAGGGTTTAGTGATATTTTCAATAATGGCTGGTTGATGCACTGTTTCCAAACGTGAACTCTGCTTTCAACAGCAGAACAATAAAGATGTAGTGCTTAATAATGAAGAACAGCATTTTTTATTTTACAAAACAAGCCTCTCAGCTTCAGTGGTGTTATTCATGAATAACACCTTGTGCATATGCATTATGAGACAGTGCTTAATTGAATGATTGCATAATATGTTGTTCCACAGAATAAAATATGAAATATTCATTAGGCCAGAGAGGGAGTTAGAATGCCTGGTGGTTAAATCACTCACCAGGGAAATACAGCTCCTATTCCTTCCTTCTAGTGAATATGTGAGTAGTTTATACAAAAAGGCTTTAAAAGCAACTAGGATTGTTTTCCCCAAAATCTACTATACCCTCATGGCTAGTGTACTATCCCAACAGGCAGGAGTATGCTCTGACCGGACCATGGAAGGACACAGTTAAACACAGATCACCTACATCCTTTCATGTAGCTAAAGGAGTCAGATCTGCCTTAACCAGGCAGCTGGATTTAATGGAACCAAAAACCCTACTGTGTTTATTTTTCAGGAAATTATTGTCTTGGTATAGGTGCTTCATTCAGGAAAGGGTTTCCAGATGTGACTCCAGAATAGAAGGAAGATCTTTATGCAGTCTAAATGCACACTCAGTTAAGTCCCTCTGCCAAACACGGTGTAAGCAGCCTGTGCATATCCTTAGCTGAAAGTGGAGGGCTCTCCACCTACCTTTCACTGCTTTGAGTCAACTGATAAGAACCCAGCTCACTTCATGCCTTGAACTGGGAAACAGGATGATGCTAGGATACCCAATATATTGTAATAATCTAGGTAGTTATCGTAGTAATTAGTAGTTAGTTCAACACCTGAATCCTGTTGCAGATTGTACCTTTGCCATCCTGTGAGGTAGAAAGATCTTCAGGAGACATATAGTAAGGTAATACCTAAATAATGCCCTCAAAATTATGAGATCTTAATTTGATCTCATAATCATTGTGCCTGTTGGAATCATAAGAAAGCTTATTGAAGACATAGGGAAAAGAAGCTTGAAATGGATAAAATTAGGAGGAAATTAATGCTCCTTAAAAAAATTAATTAGAAAATTATTTACATCTTGGACAACATTCGGCAGTGTCAAAAGATATGTCTGTGTTTTATGAGTTACTGCTAAATAGCAATAAAAAAAAGGCTTTTGATTTTGTGCAGGGTATCACAGAGAGGCATTCTTCTGGCATATTTATTTTTGCATTTATTCAGGAAATAAAAGAGAAAGTGAGATTGGGGAAATAGCGCACTCTGGGGAGACAGAATCAGTCAGAATAAATAAATATGCCCAAAACAATAACAGAAGCAAATGTGACACCAAATATCACTGATAGACAAAGAATGCATTAATTCAGCATTGCAAATTACTTTTGCTTAAGGCAGATTTACTTGGTATACCCTCTTAATTATTGTTCTTCTCATCAGTTTGCAACTCAAAGCACATTCTCTCAGTAGCAATTAGGGAATGATATAATTATATGAAGCTTTAAGAACAAGAAAAAGCTTCTGAATCAAAATGCTAGAGATTTTTTTTTAAAAGTTTGCATTGTAACAGATGCCTTGTGCAATGTCCATCTGGAGAACCCATTCCACATCTTTGGAGGCTCAGGAAGTAATCTGCATCAAGAGACACTTGATTTTTGTATCATCTTTTCAACCCACCTTCTCTTTGAATACTCAGCCTCTTCCCAGGCATGGAGAAGACAGAAGTAGGTGGCTGGTGAATTAAGGGGTTCAGCTTCTTGCCTTCTGTTCACCACAGAGTGGTTTCCCTTGAGGACATTTTGCGTGTATGTACACGTAGGCATCTATAGCTGTAGAGAAGATCTCTCTCAGTACCTGACTGGTCCTAGAAGAAGCAGCTACTGTACAAAGGCAGGGAGCAGAAACATTTGTGTGTTTATCTGTTTTAGTGTGTCCAACGGATTAGAGGTCTATTAACATCTGTCTGTCACACCAGCAGGACAAAGTCTGAGAGCCTGTCTGCCATCAGCACCCAGGGGCCAGGAGCCTAACTCACTCTTTTTTCGCTTCACTGACCTTCATGCACTGATGAGCTTGAACATTATTAAGAATATTTCTGTCTAAATCCACCTTTTAGTAAAAAGTTCAGGTTGTTTCAGCTGATCAACCCAAAAGATATGCAGGCTCATAGAAGTGCACTAATGTGAATATTGATCAATATATATGGACTGGCTAAAGTTCAAGGTTTTATGAAAGCAGTCATCATAGTGAACTTCTCCTCAGTTTAAGAGTTCATAAGAAGACAAAAGTTTGCTGCCTTATATTCTTTTGGCCAGTGAGTTTAGGATACTGTCCACAAATGAAAAATAGTGAATTGCCTTCTGTATTCAGTGCTACAATTAGTTAATTCAGCTGGAGACTAGAATAAATACTCACTAAAGCTGTTAGTACTGTTAAAATCATTAAGATGACTATAGTATTAAAAAAGTTAACTACAGATATGGTACCTTTAATATTTTGGGTAGTCACTTTGAAACTGATACTTCCCCATCTGCTGTGATTAACGTAATGACCAGACCCATTTTCTTCTTAAAGACAAAACAAGAAATTGGGTACTTAATTTTGAGAGACCCTGATTTTTTCAGCTTTAAATGGAAGAGTAGGTCTACAGTAAGCAATAACAGCCATTTAACATAGGTTTATATTTTATGCGGCAAGTAAATTTTCCCAGTTGCACAAGTAGTAGTAATTTGATTTTTAGAAATAGTAAAAAAGAAGATATATACTTCTCAAATCAAAGAGGGAAAGAGCTAAAGATTGGGAGAATTTTCCAGCAAGGAGCCTATTTATTTACAATTGACCTCTGGAATCTTGATTTTTTGGCAGAAATTTTGCCAACATGTAAAACATCTAGAAGTGTGTAAGTATGAGTAACTTTACTCACCTGTCCTAAATGGAGAAATCTGTCCTAAAATATTACAAATTTCCATGTTTCATCTTTTTTTTCCTTTGGAATACAAGGTAAGCTGTAATTATTTTCTTTTGCATTAGTATTGATCATCATTATTTGAGGAGTATATCAGCCTAAGAGAAATTTTATATGAATTTAAGTAAGTCTAAGGTTGGGATAGTTGCAGAGTTTCCCAAGAACTGGCCAAAACAGAATTCAAGTAGAGACTTGGCTTAGGTATCTACAAATCAGACACATGAAAAATGAAGAAAAGCTGCCTTTGCAGCTTACAATTCCTTTGTTTCTGAGAATATTGCTTTAAAAATAAATTTCTGTATTACAGTAATGTAAGAGTTTCTCAAACTATTCACATCTGTCAAGGATGCCATGCTACTGCTGCCTTCCATGGAAGGCAGTTAATTCATAAAGAATATTTTATTTCATGCAGTGTCGAATAACAGGTACTACAGCCATTATCATCCCAAACTGGATGTATCTCCTCCATTCTAAATGGATATTAATCTGAAGCCGACATGTCAGTAGTAACCCAGAAGACTGTGGTTGGGACTGATAATGACTGTGAGATGACACATGAATATGGAGGGGACAGTTCCAGTAATATCCATGTTCAGCCTATTTTTTGGAATGGTTTGTCAGACTATAAATATATTGTCTGGCTGATAGTGTGCATTAGGCTTACATCAGAAATCGTTTTTCTGGAAGTTCATCTGTTCCCTTTCAGGTAGGTGTTAGCCCAAATGAAGACCATAGTGGGGAGTCAGAAGATAGCTCTGATTCATTCAGGGTGAGGGAATGGCCCTATGAATGGATGAAGATAAATCATGATAAAACATATGGACGGGAAAATAATGGCAGAATTGAGATTAGGACAAGATGTCATAAGTACAGCCAGATCATGTTACAGCAAAATGACTGTGATTTCAGGATACAACAACAGAAAGTTTAGGTGATCACAGGACGAATTTGGCTAATTTATAAATTAACTGAAAAGAAAAATCAGGTAACTATTCATTTGAAGTGTGCTTTCAATACAATTCTATGTTCTATTTAAATTTCTGACTTGAGAAGGAATATAATGCTGGCTGCTCCAATGGAAGCAATTATTGATAATGTGAGAATTTGGCTGGGGTAGAAAAGTTGTGGCCTCACTGCAGCAAATTTCCAGTGAAGCTAATTATTGACTAAGGATTCCGCTTTATGATAAACTGTAAAAAGAAATAAGAAGGGAACAGGAGACTGCAAAGAAAGTTGGGGCTACATTTGAGTAAAGATACAGCCTCCTTTTCCATTTTTCAGTCCTCTTCAGGGGAAGGGGGCCCACGGATCTCAGGAGTGATGCTAAGGCCATGTTAGCAGGGTGGAGGGATGATGGCAGTTTGCCACCGCGTGGTGTGGATTACAAAGGAAGTATGACCTGCACTGGACGAGTCATTGCCAGATGGTTCCCAGATGTGTTATTTATGAAGTCACGGCCTACTTAAACCACATTCCTGGTGTCTTGTCTTCTTTTCCTGCAATGTCCAAGACATTAATGAAGGAATGTATGAGAACCAAATAGCAGACCAGTTGTCAAAAACCAAATGGCAACAGAAATCCTTTCCTGTCGCTGGATATACGTAAATACATATTGGATTTACAAAACCAGGTTTAAACAGCTGATCCCTGAAGAGTCATAGAACTGGCAGTAGTGCAGTTTAAGGACAGTACTTATCTTGGCCTCATCATTCTCTTGTGAATCTCTACCATAAAACTTACCACATTATCCTTGATGATTCTGTTCTTATAACTTCTTCCTTCCAAAGAGCCCTCTCTCCCTTAACTTCCTCAGTGCAGATGAAAAAAAAAAAAAAGTCTTATATATAAAATCTAGGTCATTCTTTAAAATACCAAGTAAATCTCGATGAATGCTGTGGTGTTTCAGATGATCTGACAATGTCAAATATAGTTTACGGGTTGATTGGTTGGTTTGTTTCCTTAAATTAGTAGGTCTGGCAACATGCTGATGTGACTGACTGATCATGCAAGTTTCTTACCAGAAGGTAATTTATTCAGTTTGTGTAATGCATCGGAGGCAATGCAGTAATGGTGCTTTAGAGCAGAATTTTCTATTGCTTTTGTTGGTGTGGGGGTTTTTGTCTTTTGTTAGAAATTAATGGAATGTGATTTGGGTTTTTTTCTTTTTTCCAGTTGCTATAGTTATGAGAAACAATTCCTGAGTCATTGCTAAGAAGGTAGAAAAGAACACTGCAGACAAGCAACCGCTTTGTAACATCCTAGAGACAGAACTGTAGCAATATGACTTGACATACAGAATAACATCAGTTGGCACAAGTTTTATTGATTACTACCTACCATGTGATGGGCCCTCAGGTTTTAATAAATAAGCTGGAATTCTACTGGTACAAGAAGTAATAGAACTATGTTTAAAACAATTAAGAAATATTTATTCTGAATACAGAAAGCTCATGACAGATTATTTTGCATACAACATTTTTATGCAGCTATTCAAAACAGACAGCAACCTGTTTGCTTTCTGCTCTCAGACAGTATGGGATATATATTAACATTGATTTTTCATTACAGTGAGCTGTGTTTCTTTCTCAATTTATTCCCTTGGTGAGCAGCTTTCCTAGGTGGAGGCCAATGTAAATGAAATCTGCATATGTCCATAATATGAAATAGTGCTGCAAATATATTTAGGGTCAATGGGATTTTTCTATTTATGTAGTATTCTGCTTTAATGTAGATAGTAAGAAAAATGAAACTCCTATAATCCATTTCAGAAAAATACAGAACAGCAAAAAAGGATATGAGCAGCACATTTCATACAGGTACAAGCACTCAATGATAAAGGGATTGGTCATCTTCATTATGACAAAACATTTTATATCATTCATCTGACTGTTAGAAGGAGAGAAAAATTATTGTTATCATTATAGAAAAACTCTGGAATCTGTTCATTTCTTGTTAGAAAGATTATCCTTTTCTAATACTTTATGAAGTTAATACTATATGAAGTAGGGAAGGGAAGAGTGATACACAAATATTTATGTTTTGGCTGAAGGCATGCGGCATTTTATGCATACACTAGAGGACAAAGAGCTCACAAATGAAGAGCTAATAATTTGACAAAGAAGTGAGGGAGTAATTTATTGAAACAAAGCCAAACTAACTACCTGGCTTTTACCATTGTTTAAAATACAACCTTCTTGCACAGATATATAAGCCAGTTTAAAATCATTTTAGAACAATAATGACTGGCAGGAAAAAGCACATCAGTTGCATCACAACTCCCACAGGTAGAAGTTAATTGAACAATGCATTAATATAGTCTAATTATTCCAGATATTTTTAGACATTAAATTCTTACAAAATTTACATTTTAAAATAGTGGACCAAATTAGTCTATACCTTCATAATCTTACCTTTCCTAATTTCCAGTTAAAACTTGATTCCAGTACAAATTCCTCATTGTTGTTAACTGTACAGTAAGTGCAATAGGTTTGATCAGTGTTTGATTCATCCCAATATATTTTTATAAGGAGAGTACACAATTTCCTTTTTTTTCATATTTAACCTACGCTATACTAGGACTCTCTCTCCTGCAGACAAGAAGTGATTTATTACTTGGCTTCCATCTGAGTTGTGTAAAAAATTTATTAATATGAGGAAGCACAATTCTAGCCCAAACTTTTTGTTCTTAAGCCCTCAATACAGAGGGCTTCAGATGAAATCTCTATTGTTTTCTACAACTTGGTAGAGATACCAACAAGGATAGCGCAGGTTGGAATATTATGTGTGAATACATATGAGCTGGCAGCAAGTAATGAACTAACTTCTAACTTAGTCTTTCCATTACATCTTTCTTTGCCATCGCAGTATGACCTAGATTGAATTTCCTACTTACTTAAGATTTTCTGTTCCTCCTTACACATTCTAAGGCTCATTTTGATTTCTGGATATTCATACCAGTGAATATGCCTGAATTGCTGGGAGCTCAGAACATCTCCTGTTGTTGGGGGCACAAAAATGCTAGTAAAAATGGTTAGAAAGAGGGAAAGAGACTTGACAATGAAAGAAGATAACTCGAAACATTAACATGAAATGATCTGGATGATGGGTGAAGTTTGCTGAAGACACAAAAAAGCAAGGAGTAGTTTAGTCAGAGAGTTATGCGGCCATCCAGGGGGCTGACAGGAATCTCATTAAGTTCAAAAAGGGGAAGCAAAAAACCCTGCCAAGCAACAACCCCATGACCTGGTATCTCCTGGGTGGCAGCCACCTTGAAAGCAGCTTTGCAGAAAAGGACTTCAGGTTCCTGTGTGAGCTGTAATATGCTCTGGCAGCAAAGAAGGCTAGTGGTATCTTGGGCTGCATTAGGAAAAATGTTGTCAGCGCGTCATGAGATGTGATCCTTCCCTTTTCCTCAACATTGGTGAGGCCCTACCTGGAGTACTCTGCCCAGTTTTGGGTTCCTTGGTACAGGTGAGACATGGGCATATTGGTGAGAGCCCAATAAAAGGCCAGAAAGACAACAAGAGACTGCATCTCTCCCCTGAGGAAAGGCTGAGAGAGCTGGAAGTCTCAGGTGGCCTCATGAATATCTGTAAATACCTGAAGGGATGATACAGAAAGAACAGTCAGGGTCTTTTCAGTTGTGCCCCGTGACAGGACCAGAGGCAAGGGGCACAGCTGGAAATGCAGAATGCTCTGCCTGAACATCAGAAAATACTTTCTCACTGGGAGTGTGACTGAGCAGGGGCACAGGTCTCACAGGGAGTGGAGTCTTCCTCCTCAGAGATTTTTAAAAGGCATCTTGCAAAACTGTCTTTAGGAAGCCCTGCTTGAACAGGAGGCTTGAACCAGTTGACTTGCAGAGGTCCCTTCATCCTCAGCTACTTTGTGCTTCTGTGACCTTGAGTGACAGGGATTCACTATAATGAAAGTGCATTGATTAGACTACAAACAATGCTGTTATATATGGGATCTATATATTAGTCTAGATCAAAGTTATCAAAATTTGACCATTTTTTTCATGGTTCTTTAAAACCTGTCTCTATAAATACGAATATATATATATGAATATATAATATTCATATGGCAAGCAAAATCCTTCACCATTAGGCCTTATATGAAGGGGTTTTTTTAACTCTAAAGGATCCAAGAACATGACCATGAATAACCTAGTATCAGCTTCCCACTAGTTTCATTAACGTTCGAAACTTCATTTTGTTAAGTTTTCATTAGTATTTTTGAAACCTAGAAAAAAAATCTAAAATTACAAAATGGCAACATTTACCATGCCAAATGATTTTAAAAAGTACTCAACTTACACAGATTTCTAATTTAGATGCTTTTATCATTCTTGGGTTTTAAATGTTGGGCTGTAATATTGACAAGATAATTTGCAGAGCATTACTCATGCCATTTAGCTTAAATCTACACTGTTTCTTATTTCCTTTTGGAAGTTTTTAAAACATAGATGATTACCCAAAGAACAAGTCAGATCCTTTATCACAGTGAAAATTACCAGTAATACTAATAGATTAGATGTATAGATATTAGGAAAACATTATTTTAAAGTTACACTTACAAGAGTGTTTGTTGCTTTACATAGTGGTTTTCAAGGGTTTTATATAGTTTCTATAATTAATGCTTGTTGTTTGACTGGGGAATGGAAATAAAGGTTGAAATCTGAGACAATATTAAAATACTTTAGAAACTTTGAAGCATTATAATAGTTATTTCAATAAAACTACTTCAAATATTTCTTCAAGAAGGAAACAATTTGGAGTTCAAGTTCAGCAGCATAATAACTGAAAATGTATAACAGTACTCTTATTCCCATCACTAAACTATAGATTACGGTCTTTTTCTGTTGTTGCCATTATAAATCCCTGTTCCCAGGGGTGCTAAGCTATCATAAAAATTTGCTTTGGGCAATGCTTTGAGATAAGTTCTTCAAAAAAATGCATAGGGGATTGGCTTGCAACTCCCACTTGTGTTAATAGGAGCTATCAAGGCAAATCTCTCATGTATTCATGGGAGAAAAAGCTCCAGAGTATAAAAAACTTTCGGCCTGAGGATTATTTGTTTTTGATATATATCCTAATAAAAATATGCTCTAAAACAAAACACTTCAAGCTAGTGATCTCAGTTATCTGCTAGGTCTGTTAACACTCAGTAGATTTTGTTAAATTGAAATTCCACTAATGAAGCCTGCAACATAAATTATTTCCTAAAATTTTGTGGAAGAAAGAATAACAGTTTGGCTGAAGAAATATAATTTTTCAAGGAAATAATATTTAATTAACTGCACACAAAAATTATATACTAAGCTTTATTCTATTTTCTATCTAATCCAAAATGCTGGTAGAACTTCACTTGGATACACATCCTGTTCTTTAGGAGGTGGGGACATAGATTGGTGTGGTTGATCTGAGTGTAAGTGTCCCCCTTAACTTCTACATGCAGCCTCACATTTTCTACTTTGATGTAGGTTACAGTGGTATATCAGCTCATCTTCCCTCTTCTGGGAGAAATTCCATTCCCCCAGTTCCAACAGCTCACATTTCATGACAGTCCATCCATGCATCAGGTCATAGGTTTACTATAAATGACTGTGCAGATAAAAAAACTTGACACACTTCATCTTCTAAAAAAATCTGGCTAGGTCTATGTCTCTCATGTCTGCATTCCTCAACTAGCTAGGCAGTAAAATATACCAGAAAATTCCAATGAGAACCATAATTTTCAGTTCTCCAGAGTTCTCATAGTCATTTACATTAAACGTACAAATGTCTGAATATTGCAAAAGAAGAAACACTACACAGAAATATCAACGTCATCAATTTCAGCCATTTCGGAAAGTAGCTTAATTTTACGCATTCCGAATCATTCCTTGAAGGAACTCTTTTCACAAACTGTTATGAGATTGCAGGGAAAAGAAAAATTAACCTTACAATCTCAGCACCACTGTTGTGAGTACCACTTTTCTTCCTACACAGTCTACATTATTTCTCTTAGGCAAGGATTTCTTATAAGAACATGCTTATGTCAGAGGTTGACTATGTCAGCTCAAAATACTTCTTCAACACAATTACAACACTATAAAGTCATCTCATGAACGGGGGAAAGTGAGCAATTCTGCATGTAATAAGTAAGGCTAAACATACTCTTTCTTTTCTGTAGGTAGATATTACAGGTCCACTGCTTTATGCTTCTTTTCATTTCCATACATCTTTCCGGTAAACAGATGGCAGAAATTTTAAATAGTACTTGAGGTGAGATCTCACCAATGTCTTCTACAACAGAAACCCTACTTTCCTCTCTGTACTGCAGATATCTCACTTGCCACCATCTCAGATCGTATTTTTCATTTCAATAGCCTCTTCACATTGCTTGCTAATGTATTTTATGTGACTGAGTAATAGTTCCAAACTTTATCTTCTTCCTCTATTATTTCTACTTTGTAAGCAACAAAGCCTTGCTATTTGTCCTATACCCCACACCTACCACTCTTGTATCCCTTCTCTTTTACTCCAATGCTCATTTTGCTCTAATAGTCTGGACCTCTCCCATGTTAATTTAGTATCACTATAACTATTTTGCTTTTCCTACTAAGAGTTTCCACAAACAGTAACACTTGCACTCTTTTCTTACCCATATTACAATTCTTGTGCTAGTCTAGCTTCATTAACTTAATAAGCAACTTCCTACAGGAATTACTTTGCAGTAAAACTGATGCCCAGATATATTTTAGTTAGTACATTTTCTTTGCCTAGAAAACCCTTTAATCTAGACAAGAAAGGTACAATTACCCTGCACGATTGGCTTTTAGATCTACTTAAATTTTTTTTCATTTCTGATTTATATAATTAATTATACTATGATCCAGATTTGTTCTAAAATCTCCATGAGGTAGGATTACTATGTCAGTAATTACCCAGATCACATATCTCCCTTCCTTAAATATATACACCATGTTTGTTTTCCTGCAACAAATACAATCCAATTTGCAGTCTGATGGACTCCTTAAAAATACTTGCCACCAAATTAATTTTCTGTGAGGAAATCATGAGTTGAAATATGAAAACAAGACTGAAACAACATTTTTTTGTGGTCATGTGGAAAAAACAAGTTTTTGTGGTCAAGTAGAAGGTTATCAAATTGCATTTTGCTGACCTCTTTGGTTTGCAATGGGTAACATCTAAAAATAAATAAATAAGTCATGAATATTTATCATCTGTCTACTTTTATGTAGTCCATCAAATTTAAATGAGACAAAGGATTAAAGCTACAATTTAAAAGCTTAAAACTAGAAAGGCTTATTTTTAACCTTAGGACAGCCCAGCATTTAAATAAGACCAATTGGAACTGGGAATGAAAATGAACTCTTAATTAATCTCCTTACACTGTTGTGCATTGTTCTGAGTCACCAAAATATGCATAGCTTCTGAACAGCCTGACACTTTGCTTTGCATTTCATGCTATATTTTAAGAAATATGTATCATATATCACTTGTTAATGGTTTCTGTGGGAGGAGATGAGTAATTAAGGACTTGTGAAATTGGGGCAGGGTACGTTTTTATAACTGATAACATAAGCTCACAGGATGGCTGCAGTTCAACAAAGGGCNTTTTTTTTTGTTTGTTTGTTTTTGTTTTTGTTTTTGAGAAGGATTTAGCTGGACTTGGAAAAAAACCAAGGAAAGCAAGCAGGACAACTCCTTTTAAAATTAAATAATTAAATTGTCTTGTTCGACATGTTATATATAGCACATTATGAAATATAATGTTCCTTTATAAGGATGAATTGTAGCTACACAAATCATTCTGTATGGGGTTTTTTGTGTCAAGTATTTGTTTGTAATATTAATAGAGAGAAGTTAATGCTTAAAGTTCCTCCCTCTTCACTGTTGCTTTGAAGTTTCATTTAGAAATTTAATGAATGTTTAAGATTCATTGGTTTTCTTTCCTAAACATCAGTAGAATATGAGACAATGCCATTTGCAGTGTTGGAGAATTTTGTGGGTTTTGTAAATAAACCAGTTATATTGTTTAGGGCTTAGATGCTTGAGTTTCAGGCAGTGGAGGGAGGAATGGAGACATCTTTCCTTCTCTGTGTTTAAAAAGATGTTGATATCCGACAGCAGAAATCTACTCAATACAACTAACACACTAATACAGCAGGCTTGTAACTACAGTTTGTGACTATGTTGTGAGATTCAAGGGTACCCTCCAAAGCCCTTGGAAAGCTCAGACTGTATTTGGATTTGGTATTGTTATAGAACCTGAGCACACCACTCCATCTGGCTACTGTTTGGTTTCCAACAGAAGAAAAGTGGAGGCCAAGAAAGACATGTGTGGATGATGTGGATAACATGGAAATTTTCAAAGTACACCTTACCTTGACACATGGACTATATTTACTACAACAGACCTCATTTTTAAGAAAGCCTGGAAAATGGTCTATACAGTTTTCTCTTTTGCAGGATGAGATTTGGGAAGATCATGGGCATGTATCTGCATTACATTTTTAAAAGAGAATAAAACACATACTCCAGAGAATGAAACTTTATTCCCCTTTTCTTAAACTCTGAAGTATCTTTTCACTCAGTACTATTTCATTGATTTAGTTGTTTATGAAACAATACAGTAAAAAACAGTGTTGAGGAGCAAATGTCCTAATATGTGCTAGACATGAACTGAGCATAAATTAATGTTAGTAACATATATAAAGCAGAAACAATGAAAAGGGCTGAACTTAAGGCTGAATTTTTCTTCTGCTGTTTGAACCATTCCTACTGTCATTACCATTTCAAATACAGGTCCTTACAGAACTGCAACACCTAAAACCTTATCTAGTACCCACATTTGAACATTGCACAGGGAAGATAGCTACATGAACAAATATTTCATGAAAGAGAAATCTTAAAATTCTTATCAAGAAGACTGCCAACTGCTTAAAAATGGAGATTGAAAATTTTATCCTCAATTTTCTTGAATAATAAGCC